>VCMS01000222.1:114568-136402 GCA_022539475.1 Gracilaria domingensis | reverse complement strand
GCAAATGGATATTGAGGATGAAGGAAAGGTGATAGTCGGGGAAGCGTTGTTGCATGGAATTGGAAGTGTTCTACGCCGCGAGTTGCACGGGAAGCAATTGGACCCAGGTCTTGTGGTGGTTCATAATATTCTCATCAGTCGAAGCGGTCAGACGTTCTACCCTTACCGGGCGGAGGCCTGGATCTTCCACAATATATCCAGGATCTCCGGACGGCCGCTCCTTGGGATGAGAAAATGATGGAACCGGTGGCAGCCAGCATTCCGGCGTCGAAGCGAGGAACGGTGAGCGCTATGAGTGAGGTGATGACGCCGACAAGCCGCACGGAGCCAATTCGAAGTTCATCAACACCGAGAGGTAGCGCATCAGTAGCACCTCCGCGGGCAGGTCCGTCGTCTGTTACGAAGCGGTCTATGGAGACGAGAGCATCCCCAGCTACGAAGCGGACAGGTCAAACAAAGTCTACCTCCGCTACGAAGCCCACTGCGTCGAAAAGGGCTTCTCCTGCGATGAATCAGACCGTCGACACAAGGGGAACTTCTGCGTCGAAACAGACGGTTCAGCAGGGGACGGCTGTGCAAGAGGAGGAAGATGAGATCATGAAAGGTCCCCTTCCAGACGCGGATGCGCAATCCGCGCAAGGAGCTGGTCCATCTGTACCCCAAACTGCACCAGAAACTGCGGAGCAGCAGGACGATGACGTTGTGCTTCTGTCCGCAAGAATGGCACGTTCAAGTGTTTCTGGCGAGCGGTCTGGAACACAAGGGACACCTACTCGGAGCAAGACGTACAGACGAATTCGTCAGAAGGTACCAAAGGTGAACCTCAATCAGTACCGGATGGTTGTTGTTACTGTTGACATCACTCTGGTGGACACTCCGCCCAATTTACTCCGTGGAGTAAGTAAACGCCACGTTGAAGCCCTTGTGAAGAGTATGGAGGAGCGGGGGATATTGCAGTCGATGGGTTCTCCAGTGGTGGCCTTACAAGATGCTACTACGGGAGAGAGGGATACTGACAAGGGACGCCTAACGAAGAAGTGCTTCATTGTAGATGGTTTGCATCGTCTGAAAGCTATACAATATTTGGCAGCGACTGGTGCACCGAAGTGGAAGCGATTAGCCAAGTTTTGGCGTTGCAATCTGCTGATACGAAGAGATGGGAGGCCCATTGGGATGAAGGAATTGTTATGTGTTGCTTCGTACCTCAATGAGTCGACGAGTACCATGCGAAGGATGATGTTTGCAGACAAGATACACTCTATAGTTAGTGTGGTCGCCATTCTAATTGAAGATGTTGAGGGGGTGACGCCGGCAGACGTGGATCCTGCAGAAGTGACAGAAGTGTTGAAGGAGAGCCAACTGATTGGGACTGTGCAAGAGCGTCAGTACCTGAGATATGCCAATGTCGCCCTGCAACTCATGTCTCGTGAGGGAATGCTGGCCCATTTCGAGGATATATGTGAGACTGTGAGTGACATAGGTCTCACACATCTGTCCCATACTCCGCTATATGTTTTGGATGCCGAGGAGTTTTCCTTCATTCTTGATTGTCTTCAGATGTTTCTATTGAAGGGCAAGTCGACGAAGACAAAGCAATGGAAAAGCTTTGAGGAGGTTCGAGGTTTCTTTTATGATAGAGCAGTGTCTCTGTTCCGCGCGGCTAGAGCAGTGAGGAATGAACTGAACGAGGAAGAGTCCATGGAAGTGTTCCTGAAACGCGAAGTCAGTCTTTCTGCTCCATCGAATGAAGATGACGTTGAAGACCCAGACAACAACGCAGCTGTGTATCAGTTCCTTTTGGGACAAGTTGTGAACTTCAACACATTGCCGCGTGTTCGGAGCAGGACGAACTCAATTAGAACTGCCACGACTTCCGTTCAGAATCGATTGCGGACGATGCTCAAGGTAATTCCGCCCCCCGCACCAGTGAAGCAGTCCGTGACGAAGAGGAGGACTCCCGCTGCTGCTGCTGCAACATCTGCCAGTGAAGAAGGGGAGCCGCGAAGAAGTGCACGAGAACGGGCGCAGGTGAGTTATAGGGAAATGAGCACGGCCGAAATCGAGGTGCCATAGAAGTTCTGGATAGCTCTGAAGAAGAACAGCGGGCTCCGCCGAGGAAGAAACGGAGAAAGACTTTCACACAACAGATGAGATCTACTCTGAACAGCATGACACCGGATGACCTGATGTCTCAACTAAATGAACATGTGCTGAGAGGAAGGTCGATGAAGGTTCAGTTCGTGGCATTGGGAGAGGGAGCGAATGCAGAGAACGCAGGCAGTTCTGCATTTGTGGATGACGATGAGCTTCTTTCTGTGACAGTTCCACGGGTTGTCACCGTCGAGAAAGATGCTGCGCCAGACGATCAGCAAGAGACAGGTGGGGGGTCATTTGATGACGAGTTACCTACAGCTCTTCCGGAATCTGAGCAGCACGGACTTGTTCGAGGTGACCCATATGATGGCCCACTGAACCCATCATGGTGCGGGTATGCCAGGCTGAGACCGCAGGAATGGCAAGGGAAGAACGTAATTGAGCACAAGGACCCCTGGCTCAGAGTCATTCACTTGCCGAAGGGACATAGGTCGGAGCTGCTAAGTGTCTCGAATCTCAGAGATGTACACCATCTTGTCTTTTGGCACGCTGCAAGGGCTGAACATCGCCTACGGGCGGAGACATTTGGTATGCAGTATCCTCGTACTCGACCGACAGGTATGGATGATGAAGAGGTGCTGTGGGTTGCTGCGAAGGAGAATGACGAATTTGGGCAAATGTTCTTCGCCCGAATGCAAGCTGAGCTAAGGCAGAATGGATATTGCGTGCTTGATGGCTTTGCGACGGATAATGGTGTCCCTAAATGGGAGGAGTTGGAAGAAGTTCGGGAGTTCGGAGATGTGTCGGGGAAGTTGGTGGACTTCTTCGAGAATGAGTATGGAGCGATGCCGAATATACGGAAAGGAGAGGAACAGAAGTCGTTTGTTCAAATAATCAACGATGATGAAGGATGGAAGGACGGTAGCGATGGACCATTTGAGGGGAGAGTGATGTCGACACGTTGGGGTACGGTGGAGAAGCCGGAAGATAATGAGGAGCTCAGGTGGGTTGTAAGGTCGCGTGCTTTACTTGATGTTCAAATGGGTACAATTGCTGCGGCTTTGGGACTATGGGACAATGAAAGGGAAGCTGTGAAGATGTACACCGCGAAAACTGGTGGTCGATTCCTGGGGACGACGAGAAAGTGCAAGCGCCAGACGCTGCACACCGACTTCAGTGGTCTGGTTACGAAGGAAACAATGAATACTGGCAACCCCGGATACTTTGTAATGGCCTCTGGGAAAGAGGGCTTTTTTCTCTGGGTGAGCGCTGGAAGCCATCAACTGGTGGGGATGAACAACCAACAGTTGCGAGTGATGTCGGAGGTGTATCCAGCGAAGAAGATAATCATCCCACCGTACTCTGTACTCGTGGGCCGTGGTGATTTGACACATGCTGGAGCAAGTGGAAGGACAAGGTGGATAGGCCGGAGTCTATGGATTTGCTGGTTAGATACCACATGTACATGGTACCAGAGGGCTACGCACTACCTGATGCTGTTCATCGGGTGCGGGATTTCCGACCCACGTTTGTCAATGGTGACGAGGAGGAGGAGGCGGAGGATGAACTGTTGTCCGATAAGGAGGGTGGGGCGGTTGACATGGACGAAGACCAAGTGGTCGTGGAGATTGGTGTGGAAGCGGACGCCGGTAGAACCGAAGTGCTCGAGAGTAGTAGTGATGACGATTTGCCAATAATGAGGCTGCGAGCGCCTCGAAGTGGATGAGAATGAGATGATTAGTAAATTATGTGTGTCTTGCGAGTATTAAGAGTAGTATACTATTACAAGGCTATACATATGAACATAGAAAAGGTGCGGCAGGCTGGTAATTGAACAAATGTCAAACGTCTTTGGTCCAGTTGCGTCTAATTGCAACATGCCAAATGCTCGGTATCGTTAACATCATTGGTGGCACCAGTCAATTCGCAATTGAACATGTAGCGTCCTAATATTTCTGAAACTGCACTTAAGGTTGCTTTTAAGAGAAGTGTGAAACTGAGAAGTCTATACAGTTCCTGTCTATGCGGTACTTGTGGCAGTATGGTGACTGTATCAGGAAAAATGGCAGAGGAACAGAGAGACTTGGCGGAAATTTCACCAAATACCTTGTCTAAGTTCATATATGCCAATGGTTACGGTATATTAAGTTCCGTTGATGGAACGTTGAGAAGAGAAGGAGAGTCAATTCCAGAAGAAGTTGTGAAGTGTATGAAGTTCATTGACGAACGTGTTGGTTTCGGACTTGTCACAGGGGGTGATGTGGGCGACGTGGAGGGGAAAATGGAAGGACTCGGAGACTATAAGTTTGGTGTCTCGGCGAATCATGGAGCTTTCATGCGTTTCTCTGACGAGAGGGAAATTAAGGGTGCATTCAATGATCACACCCTTGACCACACTGTTGACGGACTACTGTTCCTGGCAAGGGATTTGAATAGGAGGCATGGTATTGTGAATGATGATGACAAGGGGTTCGTGGAGACCAGAAGTGATAGTGGCCTTCCCAATTTCGTGTACAACAAACTGTGGCAGTGGAAAGAAGAAGTGGATTCTGCTATTGGGGACCTGTTGCAGAAGATGGATGCGTTTGTTATCTATCCCGGCGATAAAAGTTGCGAAATTGTGGACAAGCGATACACAAAAGGAAGCGGAGGAGAAAATCTTGTGGATAATGAACCGAGATTTATTGATACGGATGACGTCGTGACGTTCGGAAGTGCTTTGAGCGACGGGCCTTTGCATGAGGTAGGCGTGTACGGCGTTCACGTCAAAGAAGATTGTATCCCGCGTGGAGTACACAACCTGTTCGAAAGCGTGGAGGATGTACATTCGACAATTATGTTGGTGGCTCTGTTGTACGGCTACGAGGAAAAGCAGCACGATAAAAACCACCATGAATCATAGAAGGGTATTGAGATATATACGACACTTTTATTACTGAGATCTCATATCATAGCTAAGTATTACAGGCATCGTAGCACTGGAAACAAATTCCAAGAGCATTTCTAAACCATTGACACTTGCATTTTCTGTACCCGTACAGTTCTGCCACCCTTCTGATGGTCTCATGCACGTCCTCCACCCCATCAACAAGATATGTTACCGCTGGTGGAGGGTCGTCTCCCTTCACATGAACTGCGAGGGTTGCCATTTCATATAGAGGACCATCATTGGAAGCATTCCCGAAAGCAACGATTAAATGTGTGTCGAACTGGGGGTCGTTTTCAACCAAGGCTAGCGCCCCACTATTTTTCGTGAAACGAATGTCCCCTATGTCACAGTTTTCATCTTGAGGGTACGCAACCAGGTTCGGAAAGGATGTCAACACTTTTGAAATACCGGAGTTAACTTCTGTTTTCCACTTCGAGAGTCCATTGTACGTGAAGTTAGGGAGTCCACTGTCTTTTCTAGTGCTCACCACTGCTTGTTGACGCTCTTCGTGAAGTCCGTGCGATTCATTTAAGGAGAGTGCAAGTCTCTCAAGTTCGGCTGCACATCTTTCGTAGCCTTCCCTGTCAAGGTCCTGATCAATTTCGGTACCATTGGATAATCTCACCCGTGCGCCTTGGTTTCCAGAGATGCCAAAAGTGTAGCCACCCAGGTGCTCCATGAAACTCTCGGCATCCTCTATATCTCGCCCAGTAGCAATTCCGAAACCAACGCGTGCGTTGATGTACTTCATGCATTTGACTGTTTCGGTAGGAATGTTCTCCCCAGCTCTTTTCAGAGTACCGTCAACATCACTAATCACGGCGTAGCCATTTTCGAATATTTCGTTAGCCAGCTGCTGAGGAGTTACTTCTTGGGCTCTAACTTCCGAGTTATACATGTTTTGAAAGCTTTCAAAAGGGTTCGTTTTGCAAATGGGTGTGGGTATACGAATGAGAAGGATGTGATTGATGTTCACAAGGTGTTTCGTAGTATAAAAAGAGTCTAAGAACGACCATATACGGGTATTGTAGTACTGTTTTAAAACGTTACTAGAAGGAGAAGTTTTTGCATCGACTTGAAGTAAAGAAAGGATGATTTAGTCATAAATTATATGTACGGGTTCAAGTGGGTAAAGAAAACTGTAAATATCTTTAACATGAGCTTGGAAATCAAGAAGAGTAAAACAATCTCCATTAGAGGTTGAAACCCATAAAAGGTTTACCTTACTTTATACGGGTGCCCCAAGTAATGCAAACGCTTAGTTCTTCAGAAATATCACAATATTTGTACTTGTTTCGTTACTAGTATCGTGCACTTTAATGATATGGAATGACCATTTTCTATCTAGCAAAATTCTAGCGAAGTATTAGTGATAACGGATGTAGGATTTAAAGGGGCATATTTGAACCACAGAAGAACGAACAATATAAGTAATGTAATAGGAACAGGTCATTTCGATAAAGTAACTTTTATGTTTAACTATCTCTAAAAGGTTTACAACACCGAAAAGTCATGTGTTCTAACCTCAAAGCTGGGGGAATGGGGAGGGGGATAACTTTTCCTTAACAACGTTGACGTAGTTTGTATGAAAAGGAGCGGGGTCACCGCCTACAATGTTTCTTTCTTGGCGGGAAAAGTCGTAGAAGTACGCGTTCCTAAACTGAAAGTCGGAGAAAGAAGTAGGGAAGCCAACGAGAGTTTTCCCATATGCAAGAAGTCGCCCAACGGTCTCTTCCAGGTTGAAAGTAGTACCTGTCTTAAGCGAAACTATCTTCAACAGCTCTTTCATTATTGTGAGCACAACCGTACTGCACTCCGTAGCGACTACGCCCATAGGAATGAAACCTCTTGAGGCCCCGACGATGTTGAACGCTGATAGCCACACGAGCTTCTCATAATAGCTTACGAGAAATGTGTCTTCGTCGACAACCCCGCAAGTGAGATCCATAGACCTAAACCTGTCTGCAACGTTGGAGGCCCACTTTCCTGTTGCGACAGTGAGACCATCCGGAATTTGAGGAGTGACACCATCCTGCGGAGCTGCGTTTCTTGAAGGGACACCAACGTATAGGACAACTTTTGAACATTTGTCCACACCGAGCTTCGAAACCAATGGTATGATGTCTCCATTCTGGAAGAAAACGAGAATCTCTCTGAGCGAATAAGGGCAAGCCTGAATTACGGTCTCCAGGGTGTTCGTTCTTCCACAAACTAGTATCGGTACATCAGAAAGATGAGAAGTAGCAGCCATGCTGCAGAATTCGTGTGCGGAAATGACCATATCTTCTTCGTTCGCCAGCATGGTACCTATACGTCCCTTTCCAACAATAACGGCCCGAGTCCTTCGGGTCGGAGATGAGGCCTGAGGGACGTCAGAGTATCTGGGACTCGGAGGCGGAGTCGGAGGCATGTCGGACTGGGAGTTCATTGCAAGTGTTCGATTGTTTTTGTGTGGCGATAGAAATGAAAGATGGGGCGGATGACTGCTGGGGTAAAGAGAGATACTTAAGTACAAACGGTTGGGAAGCGCAGAACAGGAACATGGTTCACTTTGTGAAAGTGAGCGAAATGTATGATATGTGATTGTACTGAATGAATGATAGGGCTTGTATGAGACGACAAGCTACAAAGCGTGATGATGTTTTATGAAAAGTAGGTGGAAGAGTAGAAAGTGTACAATGAATGAAACTGATTTCGAACCTGAGTTGTAAAGTACGAGTTACGGGAAGCTTGAATACAGGATGAAAGGAGCCATTTTGGCTTCATAAATGACGTGATCGGGTTCTATGGCTTCACTCGGGTTGCCATAACCTTCTTTTTTATTGAGGTATAAAAGGAGGGTGTGTCTGGGAAGGACGGGTTTGGCGTTACTGAAGTTATCGGCGTTCAGTATGGATTCTCGTTTAATTATAGCGCCATCAATTTTGGCTTCAGACTTTGCTCGCCTTTCAGATGAAGCGAGTGCAATGGAAGAGGATGGATCGGAGTGGCTGCATATAGATGTAATGGATGGTCATTTTGTGGCGAACCTTACTGTTGGACCGCCTGTTGTGAAAGCGTTGCGGAGGCATACGAAATTGTTTTTGGACTGTCATCTGATGGTATCAGATCCTGGGCGCTGGATAAAAGACCTTGCAGAAGCAGGCGCAGACGGAGTCACATTTAATACCGAGAGTGTGGCTAAGGGACTAGAAAAGTGCGATGTACCAACTGAGGAGGAGAACGTGGTGTTGAAGAAATTATGTAACCGAATTAAAAGGATGGGAATGCAGGTTGGAGTTGCGTTGCGCCCGAATACGTCTATAAATGTCGTAGAAGCACTTATGAAGGAAGGAGTTGTAGACATGTTATTGTTGATGACGGTGGAGCCAGGGTTTGGAGGACAGGCGTTTATGGAGGGTGTTCTTGATAAGGTGCGACATGCAAGGAAGTTGTACCCAAGAATAGGGATACAGGTGGATGGAGGTATTGGACTGAGTACTGTGAAAGCAGTAGTGAAGGCCGGTGCAAACATTTCAGTTGCAGGATCTGCCATCTTTGGCTCGAGTAACCCAGCTCATGTCATAGCTGGTTTTCGAAAGGTTGGTTAGAGATAGTAGCATAAAATTATTGTTTATTACATTGTTACCTTTACGTGTTATCACGACTATATTCTCCGTGTCCATTGGAGATGTATTTCTCTTGTATCACAACCGGGAAAGGATGTGAGAGAACATCAATATATCCTCAGTGGACGCTGAGAGGGAGGATGAACTACTCTACGTGCTATCATTGTTACCCATCCGGTGTCGAGTGGTGACATATTCTTTTTTTGTCACAACCCACAAAGGATGTGACGGAAGAAGAAGATGCCCCCAGTCGAGACAGAGGGTGAGCAACTCTAAGTACAATCACTAGTCCCTAGCTTGCCTCCATTGGAAATATCTTCCTGTTTTGCTATAACCATCGAGTGGGGTTATGGTGGAAGAGAAAAATATCTCCGGTCGAGGCGAGGTGGGTGGGGATTATGTGAGCGCGAAAGAGGAGACAGAGAGGTGGCGCTCAAATAGTGGAAGGTGCGAAGGTGTACAGTAGATGTTTTGGCGGGAAATGGAATGAGGGAAACAGGGACAATCATGGTGCTGGATATAGCGCGTGTGGTTGGACAGTGGGGGTGGACAGCACAGTTTAGCTCGATTGCACTGTATCGCAGCGGAAACTTCGATCCAACTACTACTTCTTGTTCTGAAGATGTCGAACGGATACGTGAAGGATGAGGAGCTGTGGGTGCTGTTGGAGGGGAAGGAGGTACCGCAGACGCCGTCACCAAAGCGGGAAGAGGACGTGATTACGGCGGCTGGTCGGATGTCGCAGAAGAAGGAAGTGGCTGATGAAGGAAAGAAGTGTGAGGCGAGGAGAGGGGATGGTGATGAGGTGGAGAAGGGGGTAGAATTGGAGGTGGAGGGGGTCGCAATGGAGAGAAGGGGTGCGGTGCATCTGAGTCAGTTAGAGGTTGGAGACCAGATAGAGAGTGGGGGCGGAGAGGGTGACAGGGAGATGCGGTTTGTGGGGGAGATGAAGGCGAGGGTGGGGATGTTGGGGTTGGTGATGAAGGAGCAACTGGACGATGGAATTGTGGAGATTGTAACGGAAATGGGCGGTGTGGTGCTGAGTGGGGGTGGTAGTGGTGTTTCGGTTGAGGCGATTTCGAGCCTGCGGAATTCGTTGTCGGTATTGGGAGTGGAGATGAGAAATCATGTGTATGGGATAGTGGAGTGTGCGGGAAGGGAGGTTGGAGAGTTGCGGGAGGAGAATAGGGTTCTGAACGAGAGGTTGGACGTGCTGGAGAAGGAGGTGAAGGAGCTGGGCAAGAGGCAAAGATTGGTGGAAGAGGAGACGCTGAAAGGAGGTGTGGAGGGAAAGACGGAGAAGGGAAGTGTGGGAAGGGTGGCGGTGCAGAAGGGGTCTCCTGTGACACCGAAGACAAAGGGTGGTGGGGTTGGGGATGGGAAGAGCCGTCTGAAGAAGAGGCGTAAGGAGATGAAGAAGGTGGTGGAGGAGGTGCCGCGGGAGGGAGTGGGAGCTCCGGTGGTGACTGGGTTTAGGAGTGCGGCGGAGGTAGCGCGGACTGCGAAGGGGATTCTGAGGGGACAGGAGGAGAGAAGGATGGGAGGGATTTGAAGCCATTTTGGGGCGAGGCGGGTATACGAGAAGGGGGAGGGTTGTCCACCTGACTTCTACAAAATGACGTTTGCGGAGACGGTGAGAGAGGATGGGAACGCGTGATGGGCGAGAAATGGGTAAATAGCGAGGGTGGTGTGGACTGGGAAGAAGTGATGGGATGATTGAGGTGGGATGAGTTGCGATTGGCATTGCAACATGGGAGAAAATGGAAACGCAAACTAGCACGAGTGCAGTTTTGAGAGAGGGTCGCGGAAAAGAGTGAATGGGGTGGTGCGGCGAAGTAGAACCTCTACAAAAACTAGGGGACCCAAGAACTAAACTGCGCGAAATGGAATTTAATATTCCAAAATTTCTTAATTTTTTGAGTGCCAGCCTCTGCTACCCCCTCGCGCGCCCTAAATAGCCCCAAAACTAGCTTAGTTTCCAAAGCGAACAGACTATATTCCACTTTGCAGAACACATAAGTTATGCATCATCGCACATACAGGGCCCGCAGGACACAGAGGAAGCACGGCAACCGAAAGGACTCTCAAGAAGCATTACACCTGGAAAACGCTCGAGAACGACGTGCACACTCTCGTCAACGCCTGTATAGACTGTATCTCTACTACAGGAGGACAGAAAGTCTCTCGACCTTTTGGTCCCGCCGTGCATGGAACAGGCCCAAATGATCTGTTGCAGTTCGATTTCTTGGAGATAGGCCCAAGCAACTCCGGCGCGAAGTATGTGTTGATGCTCCGTGACGACCATTCGGACTATAAATGTTTTTTTGCTTGCACATCTACCTCTGCGGAGCACACTGCACACGCTCTGGTCGACTGGTGCGCCGCATTTGCCGTACCGAACGGGATGATGTCGGATGGACCCACGCATTTCAGGAATGAAACCATCCGCATTTTGTCCCGGTCATTGCGTGTCCCGCATCACTTCACGCTCCCATACCTTCCGTGCAGCAATGGCGCCGTGGAACGACTTGGTTGAGAAGTTTTGCGAACATTCCGAGTGCTAACGTCTGAAGTGCAAATGGATTTTATCGAATGGCCGGATCTACTTCCCGTCGTGCAAAGTGCACTAAACAACGCCGTTTCCCCTCACCGAATGAACGTCGCTCCTGTAACTGCATTTCTTGGAATGGAACCCACACCTCCGATAGCCTCGTTTTTTCGCTGCGCATCACAGGAAACCATAGAAGTGTCCGAAGTCCTTCGCGAACGTGCCATAAACATTCCAAAGCTTCAAGATCATTGCGCTGCTCTCCACCCACTAATACAAGACCGATCGCAGAAGAACAGGGAGAAGTCGCGAAGAATGACAGAAACTGGCGTTCTACTCAACTTTGTTGAAGGTGACTTTGTGCTGGTAGCGCGCAATGAATTTCACGCCGGAGAGAAGTTAGCTTTGCGCTGGCGTGGGCCACGCCGTATTCTTAAGGCCGTATCAGATTACGTCTATCAGGTTGAAGATCTTCGCAATGGTCAGACGGAGGAAATACACGGAAGTCGACTCAGATTCTATCACGACAAATCCTTAGACGAGGAGGCTATCATGTCTCATGTACTGACCTCAGAAACTGGCATGGAAGTAGCTCGGCTCATGAAGTTGTTGCAAACAGATGAAGGCATCAAGGTGCAAGTGCGCTGGAAAGGTCTATCAGTGGAAGAAGATACGCTCGAACCGCTCAGTCGCATCTACCAGGACGTGCCGGTAATGCTGCAACGTCTTCTAAAACGCAAAAACACTCCCGCGAAGCTGGCTAAGAGCGCCCGTTTGAAAACTAGGTCTTTGAAAGAGGGAAGTGTAGCCAGTTCTGGTTTCAGTACAGATGCAGATCGGCGTAGGTTGCCGGCCAGAACAGCCATCTACGACCCCACGAGTTTCAGGACACTGTAGGTCGAACTCGTGTGTAGGGTTCCCGATTGGGAAACATTCGGATAGCGAATCGTTCCCTAATTCAGCGTCACTCGACTGCTCTTAAGCAGTCATTCTCTGCCCTCTCAGTAAAAGAGAGGCATCGAACTCTCACACTTTTTCACGAACACTCTCGTAGTTCGTAACAAAAAGTCTCTTTTAGACCAGTCGGTGCTTGAACCCAAGACCCCTGTATCTGGGCCAATAACTATTGAAAACTGAGCAAATCTGTCGCTTTCTGTCTGGTCTTCTGTACCGGATCTCACATCATTTAGAGTAGGACTGTGCTACGGCTGATGAGCTTCTCGCAGTGGCGGCCCTTCGGTGGGCTGCGTGCGATGCCAGTCACGGCCTCTCGGCGACGCTGGTTGACGGGGAGTCGTGTAGACAAAATATGGTTGTATGTGTTACGATGATGATGATTTCTTTATTCTTTTGTCCCAAGGCTCCGAGAAGTCAAAGTGCTGAAGTATCGTAGACGCACGGGCCGTCGCTTGCTGACAGACTTCAGACGTGCACTGGCGCACACGGCGCATGTGCTATTTTCCTCACCAAGTCACATTGTCAATGTGACGAACAAATTTCACAAATTGCAAAGAGTTCAGAAGGGCCATGGGCGAAAGCAAGCAAAGGTTTCCTGAGTGCGGCTCGCAAAGCTGTATTGGAGAGATTGAAGTGGACGGACACGTTAAGTGTGTTTAAAAGAATGGGAACGAGTTGAGGATTCTGTGCGTTCTAAGGTGTAGCCGGATGCTGAGAGTTGTTACGTGCAGCCTCAAATACGGCACTCGAGGCTTTACCAATAGGGCTGAATCCTTTTGGCAAGGTGGAATGTCAAAAGATGGACAAGAAGTTGTATGGGTAGACACAGATCAGGTTCTCAAGAAATGGGACACTACTGTCAGAGATAATCTGAGAGAGAGTAAAGCTCTTACTTGGCTAGTATTATAACGGACAGGAAATAGTCTATAGTGCTACGTAATAGTTAAATTATTTAGTAGCTTAGCACAGTGTTTTCCAAATAGGAAACAATAATATATATAAAAGGCGCTGAGACAGAACCTCCTAAGGGTTCGTCCGGCAGCTCCCAGGTTCACTCGAACCACACTGCGCACATCAGCGCTGACAACCACGAATGGTGTGGTAAGTGTCGTGGGGGAGAGTAAGAGCTGTATTCGGTGTTTTGGCACTAGCTATGATTCGAGATGGGTTGCATATGGTTTCATGGATGCCGCAAATGTGGTATTGTAGGACCCGCATGCCGGTGGCGGACCTCGGGATTTCCGGACTGAGGGAGAGGTTGTGGTTCCTGTTGATGTGAGTGTGACTGGGAGAAAGGTTGTCTGTGGGTTTCTTGACGGCAGGATATGGATCTGTGATGTAGACGGTGTGGATGGTAGAGTACTGGATAAAAACGATTGGAAAGAGCCAAAGATATGTTGTGTGGCATGCAGTGAGGATGGGAAACTGTTTTCCAGCGGATCATTTGAAGGAACTATTCGTGTGGGGAGTACAGAGAGCGGAAAATGTTTGAACGCGGTTGAAGTGGACGACGCGGTAAGATGTTTAGCGTTTGCTGAAGAAGGAAGAAAGATTTTGTGGGGATCAAGCGGTGGAATCTGTGGTGTGTGGGAGCATGAGAACAAAGGCGCTGCGATAGCATTGGTCGACCCAGGGAGAAGTGTTACGTACGTGGGAGCAAGTGCAGAGGGCTCAGAAGGCCACTGTGGATTTGAAGACGGTATGCTGATCTGCAGACGTACGCCTTCTTCGAGATGCGCGAAACACGAGAACGGCGACCCACACGATCGGTAAGGATCCTCGTCCCCTTCGTCTGTGTTCTCCAAAGTGGAATATAGTCTGTTCGCTTTGGAAACTAAGCTAGTTTTGGGGCTATTTGGGGCGCGCGAGGGGGTAGCAGAGGCTGGCACTCAAAAAATTAAGAAATTTTGGAATATTAAATTCCATTTCGCGCAGTTTAGTTCTTGGGTCCCCTAGTTTTTGTAGAGGTTCTACTTCGCCGCACCACCCCATTCACTCTTTTCCGCGACCCTCTCTCAAAACTGCACTCGTGCTAGTTTGCCTTTCCATTTTCTCCCATGCTGCAATGCCAATCGCAACTCATCCCACCTCAATCATCCCATCACTTCTTCCCAGTACACACCACCCCCGCTATTTACCCATTTCTCGCCAATCACGCGTTCCCATCCTCTCTCCCCGTCTCCGCAAACGTCATTTTGTAGAAGTCAGATGCACAACTCTCCCCCTCCTCGTATACCCGCCTCGCCCCAAACTGGCTTCACATCCCTCCCATCCTTCTCTCCTCCTGTCCCCTCAGAATCCCCTTCGCAGTCCGCGCTACCTCCGCCGCACTCCTAAACCCAGTCACCACCGGAGCTCCCACTCCCTCCCGCGGCACCTCCTCCTTCACCTTCTTCATCTCCTTACGCCTCTTCTTCAGACGGCTCTTCTCATCCCCAACCCCACCACTCTTTGTCTTCGGTGTCACAGGAGACCCCTTCTGCACCGCCACCCTTCCCACACTTCCCTTCTCCGTCTTTCCCTCCACACCTCCTTTCACCGTCTCCTCTTCCACCAATCTTTGCCTCTTGCCCAGCTCCTTCACCCCCTTCTCCAGCACGTCCAACCTCTCGTTCAGAACCCTATTCTCCTCCCGCAACTCTCCAACCTCCCTTCCCGCACACTCCACTATCCCATACACATGATTTCTCATCTCCACTCCCAATACCGACAACGAATTCCGCAGGCTCGAAATCGCCTCAACCGAAACACCACTACCACCCCCACTCAGCACCACACCGCCCATTTCCGTTACAATCTCCACAATTCCATCGTCCAGTTGCTCCTTCATCACCAACCCCAACATCCCCACCCTCGCCTTCATCTCCCCCACAAACCGCATCTCCCTGTCACCCTCTCCGCCCCCACTCTCTATCTGGTCTCCAACCTCTAACTGACTCAGATGCACCGCACCCCTTCTCTCCATTGCGACCCCCTCCACCTCCAATTCTACCCCCTTCTCCACCTCATCACCATCCCCTCTCCTCGCCTCACACTTCTTTCCTTCATCAGCCACTTCCTTCTTCTGCGACATCCGACCAGCCGCCGTAATCACGTCCTCTTCCCGCTTTGGTGACGGCGTCTGCGGTACCTCCTTCCCCTCCAACAGCACCCACAGCTCCTCATCCTTCACGTATCCGTTCGACATCTTCAGAACAAGAAGGAGTAGTTGGATCGAAGTTTCCGCTGCGATACAGTGCAATCGAGCTAAACTGTGCTGTCCACCCCCACTGTCCAACCACACGCGCTATATCCAGCACCATGATTGTCCCTGTTTCCCTCATTCCATTTCCCGCCAAAACATCTACTGTACACCTTCGCACCTTCCACTATTTGAGCGCCACCTCTCTGTCTCCTCTTTCGCGCTCACATAATCCCCACCCACCTCGCCTCGACCGGAGATATTTTTCTCTTCCACCATAACCCCATTCGATGGTTATAGCAAAACAGGAAGATATTTCCAATGGAGGCAAGCTAGGGACTAGTGATTGTACTTAGAGTTGCTAACCCTCTGTCTCGACTGGGGGCATCTTCTTCTTCCGTCACATCCTTTGTGGGTTGTGACAAAAAAAGAATATGTCACCACTCGACACCGGATGGGTAACAATGATAGCACGTAGAGTAGTTCATCCTCCCTCTCAGCGTCCACTGAGGATATATTGATGTTCTCTCACATCCTTTCCCGGTTGTGATACAAGAGAAATACATCTCCAATGGACACGGAGAATATAGTCGTGATAACACGTAAAGGTAACAATGTAATAAACAATAATTTTATGCTACTATCTCTAACCAACCTTTCGAAAACCAGCTATGACATGAGCTGGGTTACTCGAGCCAAAGATGGCAGATCCTGCAACTGAAATGTTTGCACCGGCCTTCACTACTGCTTTCACAGTACGCAGTCCAATACCTCCATCCACCTGTATCCCTATTCTTGGGTACAACTTCCTTGCATGTCGCACCTTATCAAGAACACCCTCCATAAACGCCTGTCCTCCAAACCCTGGCTCCACCGTCATCAACAATAACATGTCTACAACTCCTTCCTTCATAAGTGCTTCTACGACATTTATAGACGTATTCGGGCGCAACGCAACTCCAACCTGCATTCCCATCCTTTTAATTCGGTTACATAATTTCTTCAACACCACGTTCTCCTCCTCAGTTGGTACATCGCACTTTTCTAGTCCCTTAGCCACACTCTCGGTATTAAATGTGACTCCGTCTGCGCCTGCTTCTGCAAGGTCTTTTATCCAGCGCCCAGGATCTGATACCATCAGATGACAGTCCAAAAACAATTTCGTATGCCTCCGCAACGCTTTCACAACAGGCGGTCCAACAGTAAGGTTCGCCACAAAATGACCATCCATTACATCTATATGCAGCCACTCCGATCCATCCTCTTCCATTGCACTCGCTTCATCTGAAAGGCGAGCAAAGTCTGAAGCCAAAATTGATGGCGCTATAATTAAACGAGAATCCATACTGAACGCCGATAACTTCAGTAACGCCAAACCCGTCCTTCCCAGACACACCCTCCTTTTATACCTCAATAAAAAAGAAGGTTATGGCAACCCGAGTGAAGCCATAGAACCCGATCACGTCATTTATGAAGCCAAAATGGCTCCTTTCATCCTGTATTCAAGCTTCCCGTAACTCGTACTTTACAACTCAGGTTCGAAATCAGTTTCATTCATTGTACACTTTCTACTCTTCCACCTACTTTTCATAAAACATCATCACGCTTTGTAGCTTGTCGTCTCATACAAGCCCTATCATTCATTCAGTACAATCACATATCATACATTTCGCTCACTTTCACAAAGTGAACCATGTTCCTGTTCTGCGCTTCCCAACCGTTTGTACTTAAGTATCTCTCTTTACCCCAGCAGTCATCCGCCCCATCTTTCATTTCTATCGTCACACAAAAACAATCGAACACTTGCAATGAACTCCCAGTCCGACATGCCTCCGACTCCGCCTCCGAGTCCCAGATACTCTGACGTCCCTCAGGCCTCATCTCCGACCCGAAGGACTCGGGCCGTTATTGTTGGAAAGGGACGTATAGGTACCATGCTGGCGAACGAAGAAGATATGGTCATTTCCGCACACGAATTCTGCAGCATGGCTGCTACTTCTCATCTTTCTGATGTACCGATACTAGTTTGTGGAAGAACGAACACCCTGGAGACCGTAATTCAGGCTTGCCCTTATTCGCTCAGACAGAATCTCGTTTTCTTCCAGAATGGAGACATCATACCATTGGTTTCGAAGCTCGGTGTGGACAAATGTTCAAAAGTTGTCCTATACGTTGGTGTCCCTTCAAGAAACGCAGCTCCGCAGGATGGTGTCACTCCTCAAATTCCGGATGGTCTCACTGTCGCAACAGGAAAGTGGGCCTCCAACGTTGCAGACAGGTTTAGGTCTATGGATCTCACTTGCGGGGTTGTCGACGAAGACACATTTCTCGTAAGCTATTATGAGAAGCTCGTGTGGCTATCAGCGTTCAACATCGTCGGGGCCTCAAGAGGTTTCATTCCTATGGGCGTAGTCGCTACGGAGTGCAGTACGGTTGTGCTCACAATAATGAAAGAGCTGTTGAAGATAGTTTCGCTTAAGACAGGTACTACTTTCAACCTGGAAGAGACCGTTGGGCGACTTCTTGCATATGGGAAAACTCTCGTTGGCTTCCCTACTTCTTTCTCCGACTTTCAGTTTAGGAACGCGTACTTCTACGACTTTTCCCGCCAAGAAAGAAACATTGTAGGCGGTGACCCCGCTCCTTTTCATACAAACTACGTCAACGTTGTTAAGGAAAAGTTATCCCCCTCCCCATTCCCCCAGCTTTGAGGTTAGAACACATGACTTTTCGGTGTTGTAAACCTTTTAGAGATAGTTAAACATAAAAGTTACTTTATCGAAATGACCTGTTCCTATTACATTACTTATATTGTTCGTTCTTCTGTGGTTCAAATATGCCCCTTTAAATCCTACATCCGTTATCACTAATACTTCGCTAGAATTTTGCTAGATAGAAAATGGTCATTCCATATCATTAAAGTGCACGATACTAGTAACGAAACAAGTACAAATATTGTGATATTTCTGAAGAACTAAGCGTTTGCATTACTTGGGGCACCCGTATAAAGTAAGGTAAACCTTTTATGGGTTTCAACCTCTAATGGAGATTGTTTTACTCTTCTTGATTTCCAAGCTCATGTTAAAGATATTTACAGTTTTCTTTACCCACTTGAACCCGTACATATAATTTATGACTAAATCATCCTTTCTTTACTTCAAGTCGATGCAAAAACTTCTCCTTCTAGTAACGTTTTAAAACAGTACTACAATACCCGTATATGGTCGTTCTTAGACTCTTTTTATACTACGAAACACCTTGTGAACATCAATCACATCCTTCTCATTCGTATACCCACACCCATTTGCAAAACGAACCCTTTTGAAAGCTTTCAAAACATGTATAACTCGGAAGTTAGAGCCCAAGAAGTAACTCCTCAGCAGCTGGCTAACGAAATATTCGAAAATGGCTACGCCGTGATTAGTGATGTTGACGGTACTCTGAAAAGAGCTGGGGAGAACATTCCTACCGAAACAGTCAAATGCATGAAGTACATCAACGCACGCGTTGGTTTCGGAATTGCTACTGGGCGAGATATAGAGGATGCCGAGAGTTTCATGGAGCACCTGGGTGGCTACACTTTTGGCATCTCTGGAAACCAAGGCGCACGGGTGAGATTATCCAATGGTACCGAAATTGATCAGGACCTTGACAGGGAAGGCTACGAAAGATGTGCAGCCGAACTTGAGAGACTTGCACTCTCCTTAAATGAATCGCACGGACTTCACGAAGAGCGTCAACAAGCAGTGGTGAGCACTAGAAAAGACAGTGGACTCCCTAACTTCACGTACAATGGACTCTCGAAGTGGAAAACAGAAGTTAACTCCGGTATTTCAAAAGTGTTGACATCCTTTCCGAACCTGGTTGCGTACCCTCAAGATGAAAACTGTGACATAGGGGACATTCGTTTCACGAAAAATAGTGGGGCGCTAGCCTTGGTTGAAAACGACCCCCAGTTCGACACACATTTAATCGTTGCTTTCGGGAATGCTTCCAATGATGGCCTCTATATGAAATGGCAACCCTGGCAGTTCATGTGAAGGGAGAAGACCATCCAGCAGCGGTAACATATCTTGTTCATGGCGTGGAGGACGTGCATGAGACCATCAGAAGGGTGGCAGAACTGTACGGGTACAGAAAATGCAAGTGTCAAAGGTTTAGAAATGCTCTTGGAATTTGTTTCAAGTGCTACGATGCCTTAATACTTAGCTATGATATGAGATCTCAGTAATAAAAGTGTCGTGTATATCTCAATACCATTTTATAAATCTTGGTGGTTTTTATCGTGCTGCTTTTCCTCGTAGCCGTACAACAGAGCCACCAACATAATTGTCGAATGTACATCCTCCACGCTTTCGAACAGGTTGTGTACTCCACCCGGGATACAATCTTCTTTGACGTGAACGCCGTACACGCCTACCTCATGCAAAGGCCCGTCGCTCAAAGCACTTCCGAACGTCACGACGTCATCCGTATCAATAAATCTCGGTTCATTATCCACAAGATTTGCTCCTCCGCTTCCTTTTGTGTATCGCTTGTCCACAATTTCGCAACTTTTATCGCCGGGATAGATAACAAACGCATCCATCTTCTGCAACAGGTCCCCAATAGCAGAATCCACTTCTTCTTTCCACTGCCACAGTTTGTTGTACACGAAATTGGGAAGGCCACTATCACTTCTGGTCTCCACGAACCCCTTGTCATCATCATTCACAATACCATGCCTCCTATTCAAATCCCTTGCCAGGAACAGTAGTCCGTCAACAGTGTGGTCAAGGGTGTGATCATTGAATGCACCCTTAATTTCCCTCTCGTCAGAGAAACGCAGGAAAGCTCCATGATTCGCCGAGACACCAAACTTATAGTCTCCGAGTCCTTCCATTTTCCCCTCCACGTCGCCCACATCACCCCCTGTGACAAGTCCGAAACCAACACGTTCGTCAATGAACTTCATACACTTCACAACTTCTTCTGGAATTGACTCTCCTTCTCTTCTCAACGTTCCATCAACGGAACTTAATATACCGTAACCATTGGCATATATGAACTTAGACAAGGTATTTGGTGAAATTTCCGCCAAGTCTCTCTGTTCCTCTGCCATTTTTCCTGATACAGTCACCATACTGCCACAAGTACCGCATAGACAGGAACTGTATAGACTTCTCAGTTTCACACTTCTCTTAAAAGCAACCTTAAGTGCAGTTTCAGAAATGTTAGGACGCTACATGTTCAATTGCGAATTGACTGGTGCCACCAATGATGTTAACGATACCGAGCATTTGGCATGTTGCAATTAGACGCAACTGGACCAAAGACGTTTGACATTTGTTCAATTACCAGCCTGCCGCACCTTTTCTATGTTCATATGTATAGCCTTGTAATAGTATACTACTCTTAATACTCGCAAGACACACATAATTTACTAATCATCTCATTCTCATCCACTTCGAGGCGCTCGCAGCCTCATTATTGGCAAATCGTCATCACTACTACTCTCGAGCACTTCGGTTCTACCGGCGTCCGCTTCCACACCAATCTCCACGACCACTTGGTCTTCGTCCATGTCAACCGCCCCACCCTCCTTATCGGACAACAGTTCATCCTCCGCCTCCTCCTCCTCGTCACCATTGACAAACGTGGGTCGGAAATCCCGCACCCGATGAACAGCATCAGGTAGTGCGTAGCCCTCTGGTACCATGTACATGTGGTATCTAACCAGCAAATCCATAGACTCGGCCTATCCACCTTGTCCTTCCCACTTGCTCCAGCATGTGTCACATCACCACGGCCCACGATACAGAGTACGGTGGGATGATTATCTTCTTCGCTGGATACACCTCCGACATCACTCGCAACTGTTGGTTGTTCATCCCCACCAGTTGATGGCTTCCAGCGCTCACCCAGAGAGGAAAGCCCTCTTTCCCAGAGGCCATTACAAAGTATCCGGGGTTGCCAGTATTCATTGTTTCCTTCGTAACCAGACCACTGAAGTCGGTGTGCAGCGTCTGGCGCTTGCACTTTCTCGTCGTCCCAGAAATCGACCACCAGTTTTCGGAGTGTACATCTTCACAGCTTCCCTTTCATTGTCCCATAGTCCCAAAGCCGCAGCAATTGTACCCATTCGAACATCAAGTAAAGCACGCGACCTTACAACCCACCTGAGCTCCTCATTATCCTCCGCTTCTCCACCGTACCCCAACGTGTCGACATCACTCTCCCTCAAATGGTCCATCGCTACCGTCCTTCCATCCTTCATCATCGTTGATTATTTGAACAAACGACTTCTGTTCCTCTCCTTTCCGTATATCCGGCATCGCTCCATACTCATTCTCGAAGAAGTCCACCAACTTCCCCGACACATCTCCGAACTCCCGAACTTCTTCCAACTCCTCCCATTTAGGGACACCATTATCCGTCGCAAAGCCATCAAGCACGCAATATCCATTCTGCCTTAGCTCAGCTTGCATTCGGGCGAAGAACATTTGCCAAATTCGTCATTCTCCTTCGCCAGCAACCC
>VCMS01000222.1:0-113970 GCA_022539475.1 Gracilaria domingensis | reverse complement strand
TTTAGGGACACCCATTATCCGTCGCAAAGCCATCAAGCACGCAGATATCCATTCTGCTTAGCTCAGCTTGCATTCGGGCGAAGAACATTTGCCCAAATTCGTCATGCTCCTTCGCAGCAACCCACAGCACCTCTTCATCATCCATACCTGTCGGTCGAGTACGAGGATACTGCATACCAAATGTCTCCGCCCGTAGGCGATGTTCAGCCCTTGCAGCGTGCCAAAAGACAAGATGGTGTACATCTCTGAGATTCGAGACACTTAGCAGCTCCGACCTATGTCCTTCGGCAAGTGAATGACTCTGAGCCAGGGGTCCTTGTGCTCAATTACGTTCTTCCCTTGCCATTCCTGCGGTCTCAGCCTGCATACCCGCACCATGATGGGTTCGGTGGGCCATCATATGGGTCTCCTCGAACAAGTCCGTGCTCCTCAGATTCCGGAAGAGCTGTAGGTAACTCGTCATCAAATGACCCCCCACCTGTCTCTTGCTGATCGTCTGGCGCAGCATCTTTCTCGACGGTGACAACCCGTGGAACTGTCACAGCAAGAAGCTCTTCGTCATCCACAAATGCAGAACTGCCTGCGTTCTCTGCATTCGCTCCCTCTCCAATGCCACGAACTGAACCTTCATCGACCTTGCTCTCAGCACATGTTCATTTAGTTGAGACATCAGGTCATCCGGTGTCATGCTGTTCAGAGTAGATCTCATCTGTTGTGTGAAAGTCTTTCTCCGTTTCTTCCTCGGCGGAGCCCGCTGTTCTTCTTCAGAGCATCCAGAACTTCTATGGCACCTCGATTTCGGCCGTGCTCAATTTCCCTATAACTCACCTGCGCCCGTTCTCGTGCACTTCTTCGCGGCTCCCCTTCTTCACTGGCAGATGTTGCAGCAGCAGCAGTGGGAGTCCTCCTCTTCGTCACGGACTGCTTCACTGGTGCGGGGGGCGGAATTACCTTGAGCATCGTCCGCAATCGATTCTGAACGGAATTCGTGGCAGTTCTAATTGAGTTCATCCTGCTCCGAACACGCGGCAATGTATTGAAGTTCACAACGTGTCCCAAAAGGAACTGATTCACAGCTGCGTTGTTGTCTGGGTCCTCAACGTCATCTTCACTCGATGGAGCAGACAGACTGATTCGCGTTTCAGAACACTTCCATCGACTCTTCCTCGTTCAGTTCATTCCTCACTGCTCGAGCCGCGCGGAACAGAGACACTGCTCTATCATAAAAGAAACCTCGAACCTCCTCAAAGCTTTTCCATTGCTTTGTCTTCGTCGACTTGCCCTTCAATAGAAACATCTGAAGACAATCAAGAATGAAGGAAAACTCCTCGGCATCCAAAACATATAGCGGAGTATGGGACAGATGTGTGACACCTATGTCACTCACACTCTCACATATATCCTCGAAATGAGCCAGCATTCCTCACGAGACATGAGTTGCAGGGCGACATTGGCATATCTCAGATACTGACGCTCTTGCACAGTCCCAATCAGTTGGCTCTCCTTCAACACTTCTGTCACTTCTGCAGGATCCACGTCTGCGGCGTCACCCCCTCAACATCTTCAATTAGAATGGCGACCACACTAACTATAGAGTGTATCTTGTCTGCAAACATCATCCTTCGCATGGTACTCGTCGACTCATTGAGGTACGAAGCAACACATAACAATTCCTTCATCCCAATGGGCCTCCCATCTCTTCGTATCAGCAGATTGCAACGCCAAAACTTGGCTAATCGCTTCCAATTCGGTGCACCAGTCGCTGCCAAATATTGTATAGCTTTCAGACGATGCAAACCATCTACAATGAAGCACTTCTTCGTTAGGCGTCCCTTGTCAGTATCCCTCTCTCCCGTAGTAGCATCTTGTAAGGCCACCACTGGAGAACCCATCGACTGCAATATCCCCCGCTCCTCCATACTCTTCACAAGGGCTTCAACGTGGCGTTTACTTACTCCACGGAGTAAATTGGGCGGAGTGTCCACCAGAGTGATGTCAACAGTAACAACAACCATCCGGTACTGATTGAGGTTCACCTTTGGTACCTTCTGACGAATTCGTCTGTACGTTTGCTCCGAGTAGGTGTCCCTTGTGTTCCAGACCGCTCGCCAGAACACTTGAACGTGCCATTCTTGCGGACAGAAGCACAACGTCATCGTCCTGCTGCTCCGCAGTTTCTAGTGCAGTTTGGGGTACAGATGGACCAGCTCCTTGTGCGGATTGCGCATCCGCGTCTGGAAGGGGACCTTTTATGATCTCATCTTCCTCTTCTTGCACAGCCGTCCCGTGCTGAACCGTCTGTTTCGACGCAGAAGTTCCCCTTGTGTCGACGGTCTGATTCATCGCAGGAGATGCCCTTTTCGACGCAGTGGGCTTCGTAGCGGAGGTAGACTTTGTTTGACCTGTCCGCTTCGTAGCTGGGGATGCTCTCGTCTCCATAGACCGCTTCATAAAGACGACGGACCTGCCCGCGGAGGTGCTACTGATGCGCTACCTCTCGTTGTTGATGAACTTCGAATTGGCTCCGTGCGGCTTGTCGGCGTCATCACCTCACTCATAGCGCTCACCGTTCGTCGCTTGACGCCGGAATGCTGGCTGCCACCGGTTCCATCATTTTCTCATCCCAAGGAGCGGCCGTCCGAGATCCTGGATGTATTGTGGAAGATCCAGGCCCTCCGCCCGGTAAGGGTAGAACGTGTGACAGCTTCGACTGATGAGAATATTATGAACCACCACAAGACCTGGGTCCAATTGCTTCCCGTTCAACTCGCGGCGTAGAACACTTCCAATTCCATGCAACAACGCTTCCCCGACTATCACCTTTCCTTCATTCTCAATATCCATCTGCAGAGAAACCGCATTCCACCTTGCAATGATCGAGTGCTCCGCCGAGTGCGAGGAGTCACGCTTTGCGTACGCTTTCGAACACGAGTTGGCTTCATGTTGAACAGCTATTGCAGTGAAAGGTGTATATCAACAATACGCTCGCTCTGGACGATACAAGAACGGAGGCGAGCCTTTAAATGGCGACTTACGCTGGCACCCCGCTTTCGGCAGCTCTCCCAGCGCACTGCCAGTCTCGTCGTGTCCTGTCCGTGGCCGCTCGCACGCTGATTGTACGCTTTAGAGTCGTGGAGTTCGCGCAATGATGACTCACGCGAGCAATGGTCGCGCTCTCTAATCGTGCTCTTCAAATGCTTTGCATAGTAGTCAAGAGTACACTCATTCACTTTCATGTACAGCCTACTCCCGCCAATAAACGTGGACAGCGGCGCCAACGTACCGGCGGCCGGGTGTAGCGAAATCACTGCGGGGCGGCGTGTTTTGGGAGGTCCCGGGAAGGCGCCAGAATGTGCCAGAACGTGCCCGCGGGCGGGGGGGGTCGGTCGTGTTAGGGTAGCTACCCTAACACGACCGGACCCCCCCCGCCCGCGGGCACGTTTTGGCGATTTTTTGAAAAATGTGCGATTTATGCCCGCGGGCGGGGGGGTCCGGTCGTGTTAGGGTACCTACCCTAACACGACCGACCCCCCCGCCCGCGGGCACGTTCTGGTCACATTCCGGCGCCTTCCGGAGACCTCCCAAAACACTCCTCCCGGCACTTCCGGCAGTGATTTCGCTGCACACGCCGTACACATATATCAAACTAGAGAAAACTAGCGCTTCACACCCACTTGATCCGCGACTTTTAGCACAATACGGGACCGTTGCAATAGCTCCGAATCGCGACGTGGCCGACACGCGACGCTATCGCTCCGACACGCGACGCTATCGCTCCGAGCGGACACGGACACGGACGAGACTGGCAGTGCGCTGGGAGGAGCTGCCGAAAGCGGGGGTGCCCAGCGTAAGTCGCCATTTAAAGGCTCGCCTCCGTTGTTTGCGCTGAAGCGATGGATTCCACCGATGTTGGAGAGGAGATACATCCTATCGACATGAGTGCTCCGCCTCCGGCGTTCCATGCATATGTCAGACTTTTCTTGGTTCTTCGCGATGCTTTGGCAAACAGCGATGGAGGCCCTGATCGGCCACGGGACGTGGGGTTTAGAGGGTTAATAGAGTTCTGCGCCGAGAACTATAAGGATATTCCGGAGGCAAGGAAGATGTTTGAGGAGGCCACTAACTCCAAGAACCTGCAGAACTTGACACTGCAACAGCTGCGAAAGAGTGTTGTGAATAACAAACCTGTGGAACAGCGATATCTTGTAACGAAGCTTCTTGACAAGAAGGACGGGGATGAGGACCAGAGACTGCGCGATTTTTTCCTTCTCTCTATGGATATGGGTATATACCTACCGGTGCGATGCCTGGTTGGTTATTTCATGACCAGGAGAAAGCAGGTTCTGAAGACGACAGTGTTCATCCCACCAACAGCTGTGAACCCATTTGAGGTCGTTATATACTTATCATACCTCGGCCACATAATGGGAGAGAACGACAACATCCGAATGATGAAGAAGAAACAACCGAAAAAGAAACGAAAAGTGAACCATGCACCAGCTGTGTACATACCCACTTTTACGTCGTTCTCCAAAGACAACTGTGATCGACTGGGATTCGCTATCAGTGAGGTCGTATGGGCATGGAGTTGTTTTGCGGCTCATCTTGGATACACGAACGTTCAGCACATGGTGAAACCATACATTTACATGAATATGCAGACGTTGAAGTATACAGCGCTAGAGACACGGGAGTCTGGTTATGCCCCGCCGAGCCAGAGTACTCGATTCAACACAAAGGATGTGCCACAGAGCAGTACTAGTGGATCGGTGGAGACCTTGAGTGATGAATGCGATACAAACCTGCGAATACTGGCTAAGGAGTTTTTGACAGACCTCGAAACCATATGCACCCACGATAGCCTCTATAGCTTACGGGTTGATCAGATGAGGAACTGGATAGAGTTTTCGGAGATACGGATGGATACCGTATCTGGTTCTGACTCCGGTGAGTTGCCTGCACGATTTCAGAACTTTTCGGAGTTGCTATGGAAACCGATACAGGATATGCGTCATGCGGCAGGGTTCAATGTGGCATTCACGCGAAACCCGATATTGAACTGACGAAAACCCTAAAACTTCCGGTAATGCCGAACCTTCTTCGACCAAGTCTGCCCCAGCCCCACCTCGTCGAGAGTATATAGATCTCGTGAGCTCCGATGGCGACGACTTCGAGAAGCCGGTGAATCGTGCGGAGCATGAATCTCGGGTTGCCGGGTACAACATCCAAAAGACTGGTATTGAGCCGCCCATGAAGGGGATATCCAGTCTCCTTCGAATGAATATGGACAAGGTGTGGAAGGGGATGAGAAAGTCACACTTTGTAGCGTACAACTGTGACATGAAGGACCTGAGGCACACACACGAAACGTTTGTGAATCAGAGTGAGATTTTATGGGGTGAGGCACAGCTTGTCCTAACAGACCCTCCCTTTAACACTCGAAGGAAGAGGAACAAACGGAATAGTGCTCACGATGTCTTCAGTGAGGATGACATGATCCGTACGGATGACTTAATAAGTTCCGCGCTTCGGTCAGGTGGGCACTTCATCATATTCTGTGCCATGGCACAGTTTCATGTTTGGCACAGGATACTTTCGGAAACGGCGAGTACGAAAGATGAAGCTGGAAGCGAAGGTAAACCAGAACTCATTCCTTCGTTTAAAGTGGATGGGAATCCACTGGTGTTCATCCGGGATCGAAGTAATGTTGGAGGGAATCCACGGAAGTTTGGGATACAGCCCGTAACGGAGTACGCCGTTCATGGGGTGAAGCGTGGATTGCGACCATCGGAGGAAGCCAGTCTTACTCCATTTGAGGAGAAAATTTCATTCCTTCTACTTTCCCGGCTAACAGGAATGTAATTGACCGGGTGCCAAAACCGAGAGCGGGGGAGTGGTTGACATGGAAGGTAAATGAGCCAGGTAGTTCAGTACCAAGTGGGCAGTACATAAGACCGGAGCAGAAGTCCAGGGAGTTGATGAAAGAGTTGATATGTCGCTTCACAAAACCGGGTGATCTTGTCATGGACATGTTCGCGGGAACTTTTTCTACGGGTATGGCGTGCCTATCGCTGACAAAGCATAGGAAGTTCTTGGGGTGCGAGAAGAATAGGCCATGTTCAGCCATGCGAAGCACCATTAACGACTCTTATGGCCGAAGTTCTTCGCGAGGGGAAGAATGACATCGTGGTTGAACAGGAGGTGGTGGATGCTGCTTCAACGACTTATGAACGGGTTCCACATCGGGACCGAGGTCGGCTTGAATGGGAGGCTCCATTTGGATACCCCCAGTACCAAGTGATGCCTGCACATATTACTCAGTTCTAGGAAGATACTGGAAGGACTGGGAGTTTGTCGACAAGTGTGGACAGCATACTGTAGATCTTTGGGACCAGAAGTACCGAGGAGCTCTGAATCTAATGGATATGCATATGCTGTTGACTGTTGAAGCCAATCGCTATCGCTTACATGTAGCATCTTCTAAGATTCGACATCCCCGTGCTGGTATGGGGGTGTTCACGGAACATAAGATATTGGCTGGGGAAACTATCTGTCATTTTTATGGAACTTTGGTATACACGGATCTGACGAACCGGAAGGAAAGACACTTAACGTATGGAAGTGGCTGTCTCGGAGCAACTCCAGTGCGGTACAAGTTGTTTTCTATGATGGTCACTGTGACTGGTACGGAGTTTCTGCACCTGAGGAACAGACCAGGACAGGCTCAGGATAGAAAGGAGAGCGAAGTGTACATTGTCCCGGCGCCTTTTTGTATCGGGGGCTACATTAACGACGCCGGATATCATGCCGGGGATCCCGATTTATCGCAGCCCCGGTCAAACAGGACTCGAAGTGCCAATGTGCAGATGGTGGAAGCGAAGTCCGTGATACAGTTTAAGTCCGACCTTTCTAACTATGCTCTACTTCGTTGTAGAGCAGTAAGAGATATTGAGAGGGGCGAAGAGTTGTATTTCAACTACGGAGAGCAGTACGCCTGGGACTGGGCTCTGACATTGGAGCAATAGATGAGTTCAGTACCGAATAGAAAGTAAATATGCTTGTGAATGTTGCAGCTGCCTGCAATACGCGTTGTACATGTACACTGGAGCTCTTCATCTATTTGTAACGGCGATATTTGCGACCCATTGGGCACCTCAAATTCCTAAAAAGCAGGAACTGCGGAGTCTCCCGGAATATCTGAACCATGCACCCCCCCTCCAACAATTTCGTTTCATTACCCCGTTTATCTCCACAACATGGGTATAACGCCGAGAAAGCGAAATAGTACGCAGCGGAACAAGAGTGGACAGAAGAAGAGAAGAGCATCGGATGATACGAATCAGGCTACAAGCACCGCACTTCCTAAACGGAAGTCGTCCTCGACGAAGGAGAGAGTCAGTGGGCGTCCTTCTACAGTACTCTCTCGCCCATCTCGCAGCGGAGCGTCTTCCGGGATTGCGTCAAGAATTCGTGGATCAGCGAACGATGTCGTGCCGTCAACTGCCGATAATGCAAATCGTGCATCTGTCTCTGCTCCTCAAGAAGATGAGGTAACTCGGCCCAGCGGGTCAGGACAGGAGGGCATGACAACTGGAACTGAAGAGGTTCGTATGACACCAAAACCTTCATGTCCCCGGCCGATATCGAAGACCGGAGCTACTGGGGCGCGGGTTACGCCGCCCAGTGGATCTGGACAACAAGGGACAATGACGAGAAGTCGTGAGAGCCCTAGTATATTAAGATCGTCACGTCCCTCCCTGTCTTCTAGAACTGGGGCCGCTATGAATCGTATTATGCCTCGCAATGGGTCCGGACAAGGGAGAAAGACTATAAGAAATCGAAGACAACTGATAGACGAGTTACTCCTCGACCTTCCCCTCTTTCCAGAACGGGGGCCGTTGCAGCTCTTACGAGGCCCAATTCATCTGATATACGATGCCATGGAGGAGGACAGACACCGGAGTTGGAGCTCGGAGCCGTGCCAAGGGTGGACACAGAACGCCTGCAGCCTCTCGTGTCTAAGGGTATGGCACATGGGATAGTTCTGATAACGAAATAACACCGAATCCTGCGGCATTACCGGGGCCTGTCGCCGAAGAGGCTAGGGAAACACCGGAAGATATCCACACTGGTGTGAATTCAACCTCTATGAACAGACGTGATCTTTTAAATGAACTGAATTGCTTGAAAGAAAAGGTTAAGACGCTACAAGAGGACTTGATGGTTCGGGGAATTCTAGTGAAGGTCGCCCAAGAGCAGAGTACGGCTTTGAAAAAGAGGCTTGAAGAGAAGGATCTAGTCATTGAAGGGCTAAGAGGGGCACTGAAACAGGAGGGAGATAGGAGTACACGTGCTGGTGAACCTGGGCAGACAGGTCGAAAGAAGCATAAAATTGAGGTGTGCGACGAGTTTCGAGGGGTTTCTCGAGCAGTGTATCACAACATGCTGACGTGGGCAAGGAGAGAAACAAGTGAGCTATGGCTCGAAGGTGAGTGGCTCACCCGAAATTGGGGTAACCGTGCCGAGAAGGTGGAAGACGCAACTGAGAGTGGGGAAGGGCTTATTGAGCCGGAGGAGGGTGGTTCATACATGGTTCCTAAAAACCCCGTGGAGCTCTTGGGCAGTTTTGGCATGTTCATATCGTCGGTAGAGGGGGGCCAGATGCTTTGCTGAAGAAAATGGTTGAAAGCGAGTCGAAGGAGTTGAGCTGGGAAGGTATTAGAAAAGCATCTCTTACCGACAGGTGTATACTGGAACTTTGTGCAGATATGTGCCTTAGGCAGAGAATGCGGCAGACCATGAGTGACGTCGTGGGCGTTCGGAAGAGAAATAGGAGGGATAAACTATTTCTGCTCCTGGGGTACGATCTGATTTGGAGAAGAACAAAGCTGGTAGAACAGAATGCTGACGAACTCACAATGCAGTTGAAGGAAGCGCTGGAGAACATACTGCGTCTTGACGAAAATGGTGTACCGAACACTTCATAGTGGAGAAAAGCCCCATTTGTTCGTCTAAAGTACTCCAATGCGGACAATGTCGAGGATATGCCGACGGAAGATCAAGACTTGTTCTTCCGAAATCGTGTCGGGGTACAAGTACTGAAGGAGTTTATTGGGTATGATGTGGAAGACAAGGATACGGGCACCTTTTTAGATGGCACAATACTGTTGCTCGCACGTTTAGACGCTTGGGTGTTGACGGTTGTGAGCCTTCTAAGTACGGATGTGTCAAGGGGTGGCCATAGACAGAAACTGTTTACAAAGAAGTTTGCCCAACTGCTACCTCTGTGTTTAAAGAATGTTCTGGGGGATGTTAGGCAACATGTCTTGAGGACCAATTCCAGCGAGTTTCATAATTTTGGAACGACAACGGAAGATTGGACTAAGGTTCTTGGTAATGACATGAGAGAGGCTACATTTGGATATCGAATGCCGTCAAATGGAAGACTTTACCTCACTGTGAAAGAACAATTTTTTATTGACAGTGTGAGCCGAAGATTGGGGTCTATTAGCGATTGTTTCGTTGGTGAATGCGAGGAAGGGGATATGGAGTTCATGGAAATGGACATGAACGATTTCGGAGGTAGCACAGGATCACAAGAAAAGGCACCACAAGGTGAACATGTAGAGGATGGTGCCCTTAATGTTTAAGGCTATACAAGATCAACGTGCTAAGTTGGTCCTTCATCTGAATCATGATAGAATCGATTGATGTAGAATCGGTGTTGAAACCATTGAAGTGGAGGACAAAAAGGTGGAGCAGGGTAGTTTGATCGAAAAACATGGACAGTTCCCTGTAGTGCAGAAGCCGGAACCATCCCGTACCAAGGAGGTAACTCTACGATAGTCTCCGCTTTGGAATGACGAGGGAACGGAAGAGTGTGGTTCTTTTCATCGTTTGTAGCCCACCGTAAAGATATGAATTTCAATATGTGGTCGATGTTTGTTGCGGGGGGTAAAACCTCGAAATACCGGACGAACGCCACCTCTGGTGCGGTAAGTGCAGAATCAAGGAGAGATATTCGAATCAGAGCGACTACCTGGGCAACCCAAGTCTCTGAATCTTCTCCGCTTACCAATACAGTGGAAAACTTTGGCTTTCTACTGGGACCAAATGCTGGAGAAGCGAAGACACGTTGGATGATGCGGTATCTGGGTCGTCCCAGCTTAAGTGCCTTAGAAGACGAATCGAAGTGTTCAGGAGTCGGAACGAAACCGCCTTTCACGAGGGCCGAATTCACCAGAGTTATCCTTGTCTTTTCTGGGAAGTATGTAATAGAGTGCTCATCCAGTGTTTCTTTCACGAGACTGAGGAAAGGAGGAAGGGCCTGTTCACCAATTGGGTCAAGAATCGACCTTGTGTCCGTACTTGAGAACATCTCTCTAACAGCAGTCCATGTTTTTGAACTGGACATACTTGAAACACAATGTTGAAGAGCTCGTAAAGTGAAAGAATGCCCTCTCATTGCAAACCGAGGAAGCTGTGTGGAAGTTCCTGGTAAACCTGGATTACGCTGGTAAGGAGTATTGCCATTCCATTGCTTTCTAACATGTCCGTGCTCAATGGAGCGAATAGTCTCCTCCACAGCCGTTGCTGTTCTTCTGGACGTCTTTTTGTAGTGTCTCTTAAATAGCAGGTGTGCATGTTCGTATATGCCTGCGTCGTAGTACTTGATACTTCCCAGACGGCGAATATCGTTCACGAGATGATCGAGAAGATGAAACTTCAGAGTTCCCAGTCTGGAGGGAAGAAAATCCGCCAGAGTCTTTGTTGCGGAACGCTTGAAGGCTTCAATCTCCGAACTAAGACACAGGAGAGAGCTTTCAGTCCAATACGGGTCACGATTGTATCTGAATAAGGTCGAAAGCAAGTCTGAGTACTGAGAGAAAACGGTTGTGATTGGGGCAACGTCCTGTTCTCCACAGCATATGTCAAAGAATGCTCCTATGAAAGGGAAGACCATGTCAAGTGCTTTGTAGTTTTTGGCCTCCAGCATTCCACGGAGACCGTCTTTCGTGAAGACACCATTCAAAGATTTGCCTTTCTCCAGCGTGGAGAAATCGATATGTAAACCTTTGGCAGGAGAATCGCGTTCTATGGCAGCTAGAATTGCGTTTGCATGGTTCAGGAGTTGGGTGCGTATCGTTCGAAATGAGCGCGATGCAGATGTTCCTATTGTGGTGCACAGGGTGTCTGACTGCAGTCTCTCGATTGTGGCCGTTTTTATCAGCTTTGAGATGCCGAGATGCAAGTTGTGTAATGGTTCGAATGAGAACAGACTGTATGGAGACAATCCCGGGGTCATTCCAAGGCTTACGGAGGTTTCGAGGAACGAAGGAATGAGAGATATGGAATTTGAACGCATCAGAGTATCCGCTTGAGATCTCCTCTCCCTCGCACGACGTGGACGTCTTTCCGCCTCGTCTTTTTGTGCATGTTGCAAGATAGCTGTGTATGTCTTTCGGATGCTTTTCGTGTGCTTTTGAGAACTTCCGTTGAATGAGGTGGGAATAGGACTGCATAAAGATGAGCGAGGGGCTTTGCATCTATGACACGCGCTTTCCGTTTTTTTGGCTCCATGAAGAATGGACAGAATGTCCTTAGCCTCAAGAATATCCGCGCAATAACTTGCAAGCAGAGGATGGCACACTCGACTTAGTTTGTCTTCGCCGATGAACTGAAAACCTTTCTGCGTGAGATTTAGAATGGGCTCCAGGACTTGACGAAGAGATTCTTGAAGGATTTGCATCCTGGACTCGCGTAGAGACTTGCTAGAAACGAATGGCATTGCGTCTGCTTCAGATGTGGAAACCTCGATCAGTGTGGTAGGAAAGTATGCCACTACTGTGGGGTCAACACGGATGCACTTACGGCGTAGCTCGTCGGAGAAGTCGAGAAATATGAGGTGAAGAGGATAGGCGGTAACCGATGTTTGCTTTAGAGTTGTTGAAGACTTATCTGTGTATACCTGCAGAAGACCTAGGAAAGATTCACTGTAACTTATTTCTTGGGAGTACCACACTATTCTACTATCCAAAGAGCCCATGACCATTTCCTTAAGTTTTGAGGTGGCGTCTCTTGCGAGAGAGCCGGACATGGGGTGAGATATTTTCGTGGAGTGGGTCTGAGGTATAGGGTGGAAGAATGTGTTTTCTTTGTTAGCCAACTGGAGCTGTTTCACAAGTGTCTGAACGGGGTCTCTCGTGTAGAGGGTGGCGCTGAACTTACATCCTTCTGGCGAGACAGTTCTTCGATCGAAACCGTCCTTTGAGGCGTATCGTTCGAAAATGGCGTTCTTCAGTTCTGTACAGCGCTTGGAACTTGTTATGGTCTCGTTGAATCGCTTTTGCGAGAATCGCGGGTCTAAAAGTAGCCCAATTAGCTCGTCTGCCTCACGATGACCAAGGTTGGAAGCTACTGAAGCCAGACAAACCGTGAGATAATCCATATGCAAATCACCGAGGGCCTCCTCAGAAGGCACTGGGCGGGAACTGCTTCCGTGTTCTCGCTCTAATGACGCGGGACCCGGGGAAGGAGGAACACAATGCAAAGTGTCCGGAATGGGAGGGGCGCACGGAGTGGGGTCGACGATGTCCTCGGACACCGGAGGCTCGGGAAGGCGACAAGGGGCAGTGACCGTTTCGGAAGATGCGGGCGCGGGCGCGGAAAGCTTGAGACGCTTGCTTCTCCGAATGGGCGGCCTATTGTCGTCTTCCAGCGCTGCTTTCAGACGAAAAGGGCAATGGTTGACATGCTGTTGAAGAGATAAGACTCCTCGGCGAGTAACGAAGGGGCACCCACGCTTCTTATGTGTACAGTAGTAGACCATGGGAAGAAGAAATGAACGAGAAACAACGACAAAGACTGCAAGGGAAGGTCGTCCGAAGGGAGAAGGAGGTCGAGCGACAGTCAATATCGACGTCATGCTCAGAACGGAGAATATATTTTGAGTTTAAAGCACGTGCTTTCGTTCAAAAAGGAACGTAGGTACACGTCGACCTCAACACAAGGGTGTACTTCTCGTATTATCTACCACTGGTTATAAACCTGTGGTTTCGCAACATTGTACGCTGTACATCTGTCCAATCTCGCACAGAAAAATACATCTCTTCCCTCCACCGCCGCCGCCGCGCCTCCGGCGTCCGACCTACCGTTACCGTCGCGCGTTCTACTCCGCCGGAGTAGAACGCGAAGATGTGGATGGCATGGATCACGAGCGGCGCTCCGTCGTACCTTTCTCCGCTCTCGCACTCGCTACGAAGTAGAGTGCGGGGAAGAGAATGAGGTACGCTTCATGTCCGCCTAATGGACGCCTCCATAAAGCGGACATCATCCGCATCCGTAATTCCGTGCAGTCTTTCCGTGCAGTCTTTTCGTACGTGCTTCCATATACTTCTACGTATCTTTGTTCTAAACTAACCAATCCTCACCACGTCTCTTCGCGCTCTGCGACATGTAAACGGCAGGAAAAAGGCTTTGGGTTACTTTTGCGAGTTACTAGGTCCCTCCACTTTTCTAGCGCAACGTTTCTGTTTTGCTCTATCAATGGTACGTTCCATCGCATTTCAAATGTATCCAACGAAGCATTGACTAACTTATGGATACTTTCTGCTTGCTTATACAGATAAACGACCAATTTCATTTCGTCTCTCAAGATCGATCTCTGGCTGTTCGGGATAGGCGATTCTGGTACTTGGTTGGGACATAGGCTGCTCTCTCGTTTATCGCATCTTGCGGTATGTTTGCTGCATGGGCATTCTTGGTGTCCTTGCTTGTGAGTTCTCGCTTCGACACCTTTCGCGCTTTACGATGATGGTGGGCTGGTAATCTAACCGATCCCTTTCCTGCTTCTTCTTCCTTTTGCGAGTTACTAGGTCCCTCCACTTTTCTAGCGCAACGTTTCTGTTTGGTTTTATCAATGGTACGTTCCATCGCATTTCAAATGTATCTAACGGATCATTGACTAACTTATGGATACTTTCTGCTTGCGTATACAGGTAAATGACTTTTGATGCGGACGTAGCTCACGAGTTGCAGGTGCAGGTTCCTCAAGTAGGGAACCATGCATCTGGGCATGGTTCCCTACATGAGGAACGGAGAGGATGAGGCGCTTCGCGCCTCATCCTCTCGGAGTGCGTATTTGTTCTACCGATACAGCACTATGGTGGAGGTGCATTCTGCGGCATCTGCCGCAGATTGCGCCTACACCCGCTCCATCATGGGGAAATGGTACATGTAATATAGCGAAGTAGTGGTTAGCAAAAGCGGTCGATAGAAGAATAGATACGAATAAAACGGTATGATTTCATAATGGGCATCATCTGTACTAGCACTAGTATTCCATGCGTTGCAGGGTATCATTCCGCAGAAGGTATCGTGTAATGTGCACCTTAATGGAAACTGAACCTAGACTTCGCGAAATACCGTTCAGGTAGCCCTCGACTAAAGAACTAGCATGAGTGGAAAACCCACCAGTATTTACTGCACAACGATTCTGGACGACCCAAGCAATTATCTCCAAATTTTGAAATAATTGATCTCGATATTTTTTCAAAACATTTACTGGACGACCCTTGCAAATTTCTGGACGACCCTCGCCAAAAACTAGCATCTGCAAGAGACAGACGAGTTGGAGAAGAATAGAAAAAACGGTTTAATAAATTTAAAGTTTTCTGTTTTCCAGCACTGTACGCGCCTCTAACAAAATTGGGAAAATGTTAGATGGAATTCATTCCATTTGAAAATTCACTGCTGCAACACGAACAATTGATCCAATTTCAAGTTTGGCAAGAGTGGCCGTAGAAGGCCAGTATGCAAGAAGTTCTTGGCGCTCATTCAAGATCTTCAAAGATCTTGTTGATAAATACAAGTACTTCTAAAGCTGAAAAGGCAATATCATTGATGTTAGAGACTTTTGAAGTACATTACATGCTTTACGCAGAAGTCTTTAAACCGTAGAATAGATTCTTAAATCCATAACACTATATGTTTATGCGTATTGTTTACTGTTTGCAATAAATGATCGCGATATATTGCGTATTTGCGGTATATACCGCCTGTTTAAAGTGGTAAAGTAAAAAAAACCAAAATTAAATTATAGTAATACAGCTACTCTAAAAATGTATTACGTATATACCTACCGATTATCAAAATAGCAGAGCTCGATATTGACCAAGTGCCAGGATATATGCACTTCCATTTAGTGACAAACAAACACTTCATGCTATCCTTCAGGCATTCAGGATTGTACTAGAACCGGGTTCAAAACCGGGGCGTCAAGTTCCCTACAGGGCTGGGCACAAGACCAGAGCAATGAAAGGCCTCGAGGTCCAACGCATGTTGGAGTCGGGTGTCATCGAACCTTCGAAGGCCGAATGGGCGAGCCCTGTAGTGTTTTCCCAGAAGAAAGACGGTAGCTGGCGGTTCTGAATTGACTACCGCCAGCTCAACACCATGATCCTTCGGGACGCATGCCCCATCCCGCGCATGGATGAGCGTACTGATTCCCTTGGAAAAGCCACCATCTTCTCAACCGTTGACGCAAACAGTGGGTGTTGGCAGGTTGAGATTGCGGAAGAAGATCGCGACAAGACGACATTCACGTCCCACATGGGTGTGTACCTCTTTACGCGAATGCCCTTCGGGTCGTAGAATGCGCCCACTACCTTTCAGAGGGCGCTGGACATCATCCTGAATAAGGTCAAGTGGCAGTAGGCTCTGGTGTACTTGGATGACGTCATCATCTACTTCCGCTCGGTGGAAGAGCAGTTCCGGCACGTTCGCCACGTGCTGACCCTTTTACGGGACGCTGGAGTCACTCTGGAGCTGAAGAAATGCTTCTTCTTCCAGACCTCCGTGGACTACCTTGGACATGTAGTCCGGCCCGGAAATCTGGGAATTGCGGGAGACAGATGCATATTCAAATATGGCAATCCGATATGGAATTTGGAGAGTACTGTACTTCAGAAATTTAACTACTACCTCAGGTACGTAGTCAGAACTTCTCATAAACAAAGATCAAAAACATTTTAATGCACATTAGAAAAATTAGGATGAATTATTAGAAAGTATCATCTACTTGCGTTCTAGTAATACTTTGGTTCTTAGCATAAGAATCATCCGGCGCTTTCAGGTCAATGTGAAAAACCGTAGATCCATCAGTAAAATCCAATAGCTCTTTTCGAGGTATGTGCGTTTCCACAGCAAACGGCAATTCTATCCTACACACAGAATAGACACAATCCGAGGCAGACTCTCTCAACGCCTTTAGGCTTCTGTTAAAACCTAAAATCATGGGATGATATTTCAACATGCCTGAAACTGCTTTGATAACCACTTTTTGTGCAAGACAGCCATGTTCACCATCGTTGTGGGCCACTGAACTTTCAGTTCCAGAACGTATCAATCTTCCACAACTTGTGGCACAATATGGTCTTCGTGAACACTTGAAGGAAATAAAATTGCCAAAGATATATATTTAATCGTCGATTCGTCATGCTCCCACTCTGAAATTAACCAAATAGGTTTGAACTCTCTGCCATGGCTATTTTCAGATGTTTCAAAATGATCGTTCCGCACAATATCTTCTGATGGCTCTGTGTTTTTCAATCTTGGTTGTGGTGCAATGTCGTCATCTTCCGTCGTTCGTGCGACAAACGCAGATAATACAGGTTTTAAGCTACCGTCAGATGCATGTCATAAAAGATGATATCGATTAAAAGTTCACTTACGGACATGACCTAGCATCTCAGTTCGAATCTTGCCATATCGCAAACGAAACGTAGTACTTTTGTATGGCTTGAAAACGGGATCCATTTTTTTAACCTCGCTTGCGTTTTCATCTCCAGTTAATTCCCCCGTTCGGAACATCTGCCGAAGGCGCTTAACGGCCGCTGCAGACTCCGTTAGACGAGGAACTGTGCGTTTGTGGGACATATTTCTTCGTTGTGGATGAGGTGATGTCGATGAAGTAACGTCTCAGTTTACTTCATGGTACGCAATCTGTCCGCATTAAGTAGGTTTCTCTGTGAAAGGATAGTGTGTCAATGCTTGGAGTCCATCAGATTGTACAGCGAAATGTATGAGACTCAGACAGTTTCGAAAGCAGATAAGGTCTTACATAGAACAAATTAAGAACAAACACTTCGTCAAACTTGCGTGAGCAAAATTGTCCCTCACTTGACAAGTTCTGAGGGCCATGAAAGATGTATAAAAGCTGAGATAGCCGGAGATTGTGAGGGGTTTATACACAATTAAAATATATTTCAACTGTGACGTGTGTAAAACTTTCAACTTACAAAGCTTTTCCTTACAATGTTGTGATACATTACGAAGTCATCACACATCATAACACACTTCCCGTTGATGCATTGTGATGGGTATCTGTAGCTTCTTCTATGCAAAAGATAGTTGCGCCCTATTCTCTATCGTTGGTGGTTGTAATGGCACATGGTTTTAGTGTACAAGTAATATTGAATATAAGAAGAATTCTCACTTCGAAAGAAGATTTTTGTTCATACATATAGTAAAGTTTTCAAAACTTCTCATATTTAACAATGTTGTAGCTCCCGAGTCTTTGAAATGGGTTTCCAGACATCAGTTTTTTCTTCATTTATTCGAAGAAAACAGTGTACGCAATTAATGCTCGTAGTGATATTCGCACCTTTTAGGCGTACAAAGAACAATCGGACGACACAAAGTGGGTTTTATAGGTAAGTTATCATGTAGTACATTGTGATGTGTTCAGAAGCCTTTCATTGCAAAATAAGAATCTAAGGCAATTCCGTAAGTTCAAGAGCGAAACCAAAGCTTGAAAGTACCTGAAGTGCTTTTATCTAAAATTGAAAAATTAAAAGTAGTCTTTCCTCTTGTAAGACAATGATATGTCCTACCAGCTAATAGGTCTACGTTTTGCAATGTGTTCTTTGCTCTACCGAGCATTAGGAAACGACGAAGGAGTATCAACTCAAGCAGGCGATTTGTTTGTTTATTCGGAACTGATTACTACGTTTGTTCTCTTTTATGGAACAAACTGCGTCCTTCTCTGCCAGATGGATCATCACCAAAACATCTTCTCTGGGCGCTTCCTTTTCTCAAACAATACAACCCTGAGGCAGTCAATACCGTTTTTACTGGTGTGGACGAGAGAACATTTCGAAAATGGTCTTGGGTGTTTGTGAGATTGTTATCCCAACTAAAAGTTGTACGTAAAACTCTTATATATTTACACATATTTTTGAATAATCCTGACAATGTGAATGCAGATTAAGCTACAGAATAGGTTGTGCTCTAAAAAGTTCTATTCCTGTTTTATTTCCGTGGACTGCACCGACTGTCCCATTAACGAACCTTCTCCGTTTTCTAGAATGTGGTACTCCCATAAATTTCGGGGAGCAGGTTAACGGTACGAAATTGGACTTAGAGTGGATAGTGGGTTTATTGTGTGGGTCAATGGGGGTTATCCTTGTGGATCGTTTCCAGACATTCGAATATTTCGCGGAAATCTGAAGGAGAGGCTTGGAGCCGGAGAAAAGGTTGTCACAGATAACGGATACGGTGATCCGCGATGTTTTAAATATACTGATGTTCCAAATCATGAGGGAAATGTACACCAAAGATTGAGAGCAAGGCACGAGGCGTTAAACCGATATTTTAAGAAGTTTAATATACTTGATCACAGGTATCGTCACAATCGGCTTAGACATTCGACATGTTTTTTTGCAGTTGCTAATGTTGTGCAAGTTTTTCTTCAAAGTGGTGCAAAACTGTTTCGTGTGTTCAATCCTTAAAAGAAATCCGCATACTCTGTCACTCAAAGCATAAAATGATTATTGCAGTGCTATACTTCTCTTTGAACATACTATTGATATGTTTGGATTTAAATACTTAGTTTTACGTATTGTTGCATTTTACTTTGTCCAAAAGTTGCTTTCAAAGAAACGAAGTCTTCAAAGAAAAATGTTTTCTATTTTGCTCGATTCCTGCAGTTCCCAGCAGGTTTCCGAGAAGACGTGCGATGCCATTAGGCAGGCTAAATTGCCCACGACCCAAACGGGAATCCGCTCCTTTGTCGGACTGTGCAATGTGTTTCGAAGGCTTGTCCCTAACTTCACTCGCATTGCTGCACCTTTGAACAGGAAACTTGAGAAGGGACAACCCGATATTTTTGGGATACTCAACGATGAAGAGTACGAGGACTTGCAGGAGTTACGAGATAGACTGATCTCCCCACCAGTTATGGCTTTACCCGTACCGGGACGTCCGTACCTGCGGGACACCGACGCGTGCGATGTCCAGGTTGGCTGTACTTTACTCCAACAACAACCCGATGGGAAGGAGTAAAAACCCGTTGGGTATTGGAGCCGTTCTCTCTCGGGGGCGGAGCGGAAGAACACAACCACCGAGAAGGAATGTCTCGCGGTTGTGTGGTCGATGCTTCTTTTAAGGCCATATCTGGAAGTTGAAAGAATCACTGTGAGGACTGTTAGGATTTCGTTAATTCTGGTCATGTTCTTATTTGAATTTGTTATATTGCTATGCTTTTAGTTAGTCATTTAATGTTTTGATGCTTTCTTTGAATTCCCCGTGGTCTAGCGATCCGATTTGATACCCTAATGATCCTCAGAGTCTTTGTTTGACATTAGTTGTCATAATGTTACCAAGACATGTCACGTGTGATGTCTGCCTCGTCAGTTGACGTCATGACTGACTTCATAGTTTCGGTGCCTTGCTGGAACTTCTACAAATGGACACGTTGCAGGAACTTCTAGAAGCTTCTAGAAGACTCCACTGTCGATTTCTACGCACAGTTTCTACACTAATTCCGACCCAAGGGCCAGTACTCGTAGACACATTAGTTTGAGGGATATTCTAGAAAGCTGCGTTAGCGACCTTATTTTCGAAGGTCCGATTCTCCATATAAACCCTGGTCGACTGCCCGAACTCTCCTCGGCAGTCACCATCGTTCACGTTCTCAACCATTGTTCAACCTCAGACCCAGTGTTCTAACAAGGACTGACCACCACTCGCTGAGATGGATCCTTAATTTGGCCGACTGTACCGGAAGACTCGCACGCTGGCGCCTACGCTTATCAGAGTGTAGCACAGAGGACAGCCTACAAGCCGAAGTCACGCCTCATCACCGTGCTTGGCTTGTAGCTGACGTGTTACGAGACAGTCAGAGACAGTAGACATCTTGTAGGATAGTTGTAGACATCTGTGGACTGCTACAAGATCTGTATTAAAGGAGCGTCAGCCGGCCTTCCCCTCCATCGGAGAAGGCCAGACTTCACTCAACCATCATAGTGTTACACAGAGTTTGACTTTGACGTAGTGCATCGCACGGGTGTCAAGCACCAAGCTGCGGACGAGCTGTCCCGTTTGGAGACCGAGGGTCTCGATGACGGACCTCTTGAGGACGACATCCCTTGCTTCGCGATGGAACCTGACTGGGACTGTGATTGCCTCGTGGCTACAGTCCAAGAAGGGGGGACTCTTTACGAGAACGTCCTCATTGATTGGGAGGACTTTGACAGCGCTAACAAACCCTTAGGGGATGATGATGTACTGGCCGTGAACACGGAGCAAACGGAAGTACTGCCTATCCTAACGGGTGAACTCTTGGCAGAGCACACCAGCGACGCGTGGTGTAAGGGTATCGCTGAATCTGTTGGACAGCCCCAGTCCGGCTTCGGGTACGATCATCATTGTTTCCTTTCAAGGGCATCACCCCTGGACGGTGCAATTCAGTGCCTGGTTCCTCCAACCCTGCGGGACCGCGTACTCTATCTATCGCATTATCCAAGATTGGCTGGTCACCCTGGAGGGAAGAAAGTGTACGCGACCCTCAGACGGGACTTCTAATGGCCATTCATGGCGAATGACGTTTATCAGACCGTCAAGGATTGCCGGTCATGCGCTGCGACGTGAGCTACGCATCACAAGCATCAGAAGTATCTGAAGCTATTTCCCGCAGCGGGTCCTCTTGAATTTTTCGCCATGGACACATTGGGGCCAGTCACGAAGACCGCACATGGGAATCGCTTTATTCTGGTCATTACTGATCGCTTCTCCAAGCTGGCTCGCGCCATTCCCTTGCGGGCTACAGAAGCTAACAACATCGCACTTGCCATCTTGGAGCATTAAATATTTCCATATGGGGCACCTCAGTACTTGCTAACCGATAACGGACCGCAGTTCGTCGCGAAATTCTTTGAAGACCTTTGCGGGGATCTAGGTTTGCGTCATTTGCTGACGGAGGCCTACCACTCGCAGACTAACGAGCAGGCCGAGCGTTTTAATCGAAACCTTGTGGGACGCCTCAGGCATTACGTTTCTGAGCACCAGTAAGACCGGGATGATTTCGTCCAGCCCTTGGTCTTCGCGTACAACTTCCAGGTTCATGGAACCACGGAGACGACACCTTTTGACTTGGTGCTAACGCGACACCCACCTGGGATCGTCATGGAGGCCTCAACTACCGCTATCTCCCCAGCTGGGTCTGAGAATTTGAACTCGGTTACAGTGAAACATTAGACACGCGCGCGTATTCGGTATCTCCTTTCGAAGGCAAAAGCGACAATGGACCGTGCCCAGCAGCGCCACAAGGCCGACTTTGATTCCCGTGTACGGGCTCAGCTCTCATTTTTCCCTGGGGACTACGTCTTTCTAGACCGCCCTCCGCGGAAAACAACGGAGACTGCGGATGAAGAAGGTATCTCCCTCAAGCTTCTTTCTAGAACAACTGGTCCCTTTCGGGTTGTCAAAGCTACAGACACAATCGTGACCATTTTGGACGCCGACCTGCACGACACAGTCTTCATCGACCGTGTCACGAAAACCCCACGGGATCCTGAGTCACCAACGACACAGCCGGAGTCGCCTCAGCCCGCATCAGCCCCACAGGGAACGACGACGCCGGTTTCCGAGACAGCTGACCCCACTAGGAACGCTCCTTCTGAGCCACAGTCTACTGGCCCTAAACAGGTCTCGGTCGATCCTACGACCTTGCCTGAACCCTCTGGGACACCTCTCCCAGACGTTGATTTGCCACCTGAACTCCTCTAAGAAGAAAGCGACGATTCCCGCGAATGGGTTGTAGAGAACGTCCTCGACGAGGGTGTGGCCCATGATGGGTCTGCAGTGGTGAAATTCTGGTGGTACGGTTACCCGCCCTCAAGAGACTCCTAGGAGCCTCTCAAAAACATTCCCTTTACCTTTGTCGCTCGCTTTCGCGCGCGACGCGACCGCGCACGATCGCGCAACTGAACGCAACCTCTTTCGAGGACTTTGGAGTACTTTTTCCGTTTTGGGTAAGTTAAATTTTGGCATAGTCTTCCCCCGGCCATGGCGGCCACAATTTTTGCAGGCGGGATAGCGCGCTTTCAAAGTTCCTATGGATTTCGCGAAGGCCTTTGAAAGGCTTTGCAACACCTTCGGAGAAGTTTGGACTCCTTTGGGATGATCTAGGACGATTTGGAACACTCGCAGAACCGAGCGGCCGACCTTTTGAGGACTGTGCACACCCTGTGCAGCCTGCGGCATCGCTGGCACGCGCCGTTTCATGCACGGGTCGGCCGCGTTGGCCACGAACGCGCCGTTGCACGCTCGCACCACCCACATAGGACACACGCGCGCCATGCACAAGCGCGCACGCCGCTATGCGCCGTTGCAAGCCAGCCAAACGCCAAGTGGCCCACGACTGTGGGTAGCCGATGGGGCATACAGTATTGCCCGTAGGGACGCGGTCTGGCATGATCAAAACATTATATGTATTTTGATGTGCCGCGCACCCCAAATCGGGTATTGCGAGCCGCTGAAACGCCCGCGTTTCCGAGCTACGGGCAAAACAAAGAATCGCTGTTTACGATCCCATCTGGGAGGGTAATTTCCGGCAGGTATTTCTTGATTCGCTTTGCAAGTAACCGTTCAGGAAATCAGCCGATCCTGGCCTATTCACTAATCGAGGATATGCCTATCTGGCCGCCGCGCTCGTGCGCTCATTCGTCACCCAATTTGGAATTCAAGAGAAGGCAGGACGGGGCTCGTCATGTTGCTCGCTTTGCTGGTTGTGTTCCCATCACGGGTGCTTCGTGCCGCTCTCTCGTGCGTTGCGTCGCGTACGATGGTCGCCCAAATGGGATCTTGGTGGACTGGGAATTGTTGTTCAGTGAAGGCTGCAGTCGCGGTCGCTTCCCGAATCGGAATGTTTGGCCAGCCTCGCGACGAGGCCAGGCCTAAGAAGAGGAGTCTGTAGTGCAGTGAGATGCACCTCCCGATGGGTGCATAATAGTAGTTTGTAGTAGTTAGTGTGCACAGGGTGCACCTCGGGTCCCACACGTGTTGGGTCGTGACAGTTGTCGTGTCGCCCTTCGGGACTCCCCCCCCTTATGCGTAGATAGTTTATTACTTTCGACACGTGGCTACTGCCCGTGGGAGGTGCACTTAAGCATCTCCCGTCGGGCAGAGCTCACCGTAGTAAACCTCAAGCACCCCCTAGCCGATTTCTTTATCGTCTGGTTTCCCAAAGGGTCATCCTTCCGTCACTAGGGGTGCTCCACGCCTATCTCGTGGCCCGTTGCTAGCGTCCGTTGAGTGCTCCTTCGTCCCCGCGTGGGTGCTGCGCAAGTTGTTCCTTTACCAGGGCATAGTACGTTGTCACAGCCGACGCTGTAATACAGAACTACTTCTGGACTGGAGCAAGTATTACCTCTCATATTATAAGAGTCAAATTCTGCAGGATTTTTCAAGAGCATCTCGGCATCATAATTCACAGCGGAGTGTATCAATTTTCTAGTTGTATATAAATCGTGAAACTGTGAAGCTGAAACCATTTCCAGTGAGTTTGGCTGACGAATGTAGTTTTGAATGACCTTGTTGGACTCCCCGGTGCAATAGTGATTTTTCAACATTTTCATTGCGATCATGATTGTTGTAGAGAGCTGCTTGTCATCTGCACCCAATTGAGGCAGTATATTCTTTCTATTTGGTGTTGTGTTAATGCTCAGTTCCGCAGATTCCTTCTTTTCCGGAGATAGGGCTCCACTAAATCTTGTGATGAAATCCGTGTTAATATTTTGTACTGAAGCGGAACTGAAGGTTATAGAATTTTTCACGACGTAATCCACTGCCTCTCAAGAACCGATTGCTCTAGATCCGGCAGAATTGCGAGCAATAGATCCAAGTAGTTTTCGATTTTCGGTTTCGCTCTCTAATTATCTTCTTCTCTTTAAATATTTGGTATCAAAAAGTGGATTCTTGTCCGATTTGACTGCATAACTACAGACATACATAGATTGCTAAATAGAATTTTCAATTATGACAGTAACATCTGTGTTTGCACGTGGCATATTCACTAGCATGGGATGAGTAGCATTCAAGAACGTTGAAGATCTAGAAGCAAGAGATATGAACTGTTTCTAACCTTCAGAAGTACTTCGATAAGAAACACTTCCGCTTGTTTGCTGACAAAATGGAAACAAAAATCTGCAGGGTTTGTTCTCTTCAGTGCAATAGTAGTTGCACTTGTGGAACTCAGTGGCCAGAAACAGCTTTCAAAGTTCCTGATTGCTCTCTTTGCTACCATCAAGTCCCAAAGCATTGCATGGACTCTAAATAATATCATATCTTCCTCCTGAATATAGGAGATAGAAATAATCTTCTGATGTGTTGCAAGAGAGAAATGCTCACGAAGCGGAATAGATTAAGATGGGTATGGAATAAGTGATTGTGGTGTCGATATATCTTCAGGAACATGGGCAGTCTAGAAAAGTTCCACAAAGCTGACAATGTCGATGGGAGAACTTTCTGTAGCTTGCAGAACATTAGGGAATTTCTTTTTCAACCATCTCAATAGATGGAGATGAGGAGAGAAGCGAGTTTTTTGTCCTATTCTTCCAAGATAGGCCCCAATACTTCCGAACGGTTTAGGCTTTCCAAGTAAACAGTTGTTGATGAAGGAAGCAACACGGCTTTGAAATACTGTGACTGCTGCAACAGGGTTTGACGCGAATATATCCGCAACGATCTGTAGCTGTCAGCTCTCTTGCCCTTTAAATTGAAAGTGAATCATCAGCTTCGCAGTATACATGTAGATCTGTTAAATCGGCTGCACTCAATGTATAAAAGAGTTGGCACGTGTGGTGCTTTAAATCCTTTCAATTATCTACCTGGATCTAGTGAATGGCAGCAGACGCCGTTGGTAAGGACGACGTGTGGAACACGTGTAGCTTTTTTGGGCCCAGTGGTTTCCTATTTTCTAACTAGTAGTTTTTGTACCATAGGTAGTGTAGATAGTACACGTGGTGCACTGCGTTACAGTGCACGACGGCCGAGAACGAGGCGCCTCGCGGCCGATACTTAGGCTGCTCGCGCTGCGCCTCCCCCTGTAGTAAAGCAAGAGACCCCTTGGCAACTATCTGACCCCATAGGTTAGCACGTATCAAAGACCTTAAGGTTTTCAAGCCATCGGCACGTCACTCGCCGTTTCCTGTAGGCACGACAGATAGCGTACACCCATTGCGCCTTTTCACCAGTGGTCTCGCCGTTGGACTCTCATCCTTTGAACCGTTCCTCCCGTTCCTAGTGACCCGTGCCACTATACTACAGCACGGACCAAATCTTGCCAGGATTTTCGTTTCAGACAGGCCCAGAAAGCGGGAGAGCCTCGTAACGTCTCGAAAGTTGCACTTAACGTTCCAGAGCGGACGAGGGAGTCGATTTTTCTTGCAATAACTGTAGATGGAAGCGAACTTGAAAGAAGTTCTTTCACCTCTCTAAGAGCATGATTGGAACCACTTCGGAGAGGAGAATATGTGCATAGCCCAGTAAATCTCTTTCGCTTTACAGCAGAAGGCACGAAAAAGATGAATTCAAGGTCATTAACGAATCCTGAGCGATAAACAGAAAGGGCGACTTTCGTCCACAGTCCAAGGTGACAGCCTACTGTTTCAGGACCTCCTCTCCGATAAAGAAATAGAACAGGAAAATAGGATTCCAAATAGTCTGGGGCGTCATATGAGGGAAGAACATGATTTCTTCTATGCGGAAGAGATCGTAGCATTTGATGTAATCAGTAATCCGCAATGATGAGCGTTTCCGCCGTCGTCGATTCCGGTTGTTACCAGCTTTGAAAGATCTTCGATAATCTCAATATCTATAGGACCTTGCTGTCCTTTGCTTAGTTCGTCAGCATCAAACCTAGCTTTGGTGACAGATGTTAAACTTTTGTCTGGGCTCTCAAGTACTTCACCTGGGACCACGAATCTGAACGAAGAGCCAGGACCTTTTAAAGAATTTAGCTTATCTATATCTTCAAATGCGTCTTCGTCTAGCTCAATATCTTTGTATAGAGGATTGTTTTCCTGCAACCAAAACAAAGCTTTTCGAACGCTTTTTGAACTAATTTCAATTGTTGTCCGACTTTCTATCAAAAATTTAAAAACCAGTCTGTGATAACGTGGAGATTTTTGCCTAAGTCAGAAACTGGATTTGCAAACAAAACGTGAGCTCCTTTGCTTTCTATTTGACCAAATCTACTTTGTGATCTGTAAACGAATACAGATGGAAGCCGCAAACAAATGAGTTGACGTTCCTAATTTTAGAAAATGGAAAGAACGGTTGGGACAAAATTTAGAAATGGCCATCATTGTTTAAGTGCTTCAATTGGAGCGCTTCCGTGTCGCAAAGCGTTTGAAAAATGAGAGAAAAAAGGAAAGTATCTGAATTTTTCTCATCAGGATATGAACATCTGTCTATGATACGCATCCATTTCTCGAAGGTTGTTTCCCTAGGAGCAGTGCATGACGCTCTTAGTAGATGCCGTACACATGCTCGACAAACAAGATAGTTACTGTGGACGTCATTTTTGTAACAAAATAACGCGGGTGGTGACAAATCCAACAGGAAGCAGAAATGCCATGGGGTAACAGCCAAGAATGGCAATGTGCAGAATGCACAAGAAAAGTAATCAAAGTAGTAACGGCAAAAGCTCACGTCAACTCCAGACGAAGGCTCGAATAATAAACGGCTGACGTCCGTACCAAGCTTCAGGCACGAACTCGAAACGAGTCGGCCAAAGGCTGTGCCAAACGACGGACAAGGACTCGAAATGAAACGGCAAAAACCCGGATCAAACGTCAGACGCAAGTTCGAATTCAAACGGCAAAAGCCCGTACCAAACTTCAGACACGAGCTCGAAAACAATGAGAGGAGATAGTAGGAGCCAATCCCCAGACGTAGGCAAAAAGAGAAAAACGAAAAGAACGAAAGGAAGGCCGGAGCCACCAAGCGGCCAAGAGAAGGAGGGGGGATGTAGATAGAGGGAAGCCCACCACACTAAAGGGAGGGAAAGAGGAAAGGTTGAGGGAAAGGTTGACCAGCAGGTGTTGCTGTTTATGTGGGGGTGTCGTCGGTGGTCGGTGGTCGGAGAGGACTGAAGAAGGGTCAACTCGAATGCCACCTTGTTTATAAAGACGATTGGTACCCTTTATCCTAGCTTTTATTTGAGCGTAGCATATCGTAGAAATTGTTTCTAGGTTTTTCTAATTTCTACACATCTCGCAAGAACTTTCTAGACACTTTGTTGCCTTGCTAGCCCCTTATCAGATCATTCTCCGGCGTTCCTAGCCATCTAAAGCCTTCTGAAGAGCTATTTAAAAGGTTCCAGACAATTTCTCCACGTCGCGAGCCCTAAAATATCTTCTCTAGATCGATTTCAAGAGAATCTGGGAGAAAAGAAATGGCTTCGTCCAATTAAGAATCGTTTTAGATTGTTCTAGAAGCACCAAACATTTCTACGTAACACTCTCATTATTTCTACGTACTGCTTGTGTTCCATTGTTTTGTCATCACGCGTTTCATGGCCCGTTCTGCTTCATGTGCTAACTGTTGTTGAGAGTGCTTACCATTGCTGAGAGTGCCTACCGTTGCTGAGAGTGCTTACCATGTGATAGGCATCTGCTTCCGTGACGTCTTGTCACTCTCAGCAGGTTGGTTTGCACGTGTGTATTAGTGTAAGAGCTCTCGCACTTCTTTAACTGTCACAGCCACTCTCAACCACTTCCCGACATGTCCGCTCCGTTTCCTTCTTCTCCTGTACTTGCTACCCGCATCAAATCCGAGCCTGACGAGGACGATGTAGAATTCGTCGCCGAATTCCGCGCGACCCCCGGCATTGCTGGCTTCTCGAGCGCTCCACCGTCGCAAATTTCCAATTTTCACCTGTCGCGTGCGTACCGTGCTGGATGGCAGGACGCGTACAGGTGCGTCAAGGATGGCATGAATGCGCAGCGTCCAAGCCGATTCGCCTACGCTGCCCTCGTCCGGCTCCTCCGGACCCTTCGCCGCTTCACGAGGGCCCTGGAGGCCCGCTTGCTGGACGCTTAGAACTCTCCTGTTCTGCTGAATAAAGGTCTTTTTTTTCTTTATCTGACAGTTACCAGGCTCTATGACATGCTTGTAATTCAGAAAATCCGTTTTCATTTGTTCTCTTATTAGTTTCATACATTCAACAATTGTTTTGTTCAAGAGACAAGAAGGAAGTGGCTCTGCTCTGTTGTGAACAATATTTCTTAGTGACTTTTCTCGAACTGATTCAACAAATTTTGTAAAGCAGTTGTTTCTGAAGTCGTTTCAGAATGAATGCGGTGTTGCAGTACTCTACGCTGATAACGAGACCTTTTTGCCCTGTCAGAATTCTGTTTTGCTCTTTGCGAGCGTTTCCGAGCAGCGGACAAAGTGCTTATGGGAACCATGATTGTTGTAGATTCCAATATCGTTGTAGAGTAGGTCAAAGGGTGAATGCAAAAGTGTTCTGATCTGATGCCTGAAAACCTTCCATGGTTGGTTAGTTTCAAATAAAGATCGAGTGCCCGAAACAGAATGGAGAATGTATAACAACGGGCTGAGTTTGAAGTACAACTGATTCACACTGGGCAACTTCTGTATAACCAAAGTATGTGATAAGCGTTTCAAACAAGTAAACAAATGGAGATTAGGGACCTTATCTAGATTGAATTGATTGGAAGGGATTAAACCATAAGAATTTTTGCTTTGAGGGTAATGAACTGAGAAATGTTGTAATTTGTTTCTTGTTGATTCCACTCAAATATGACTGTAGTAGTTATTTCAGTTAGTTTTCAGGACACAACCTTAACGTCTATTGGAGGGCAAGAGTTGTTCACTGCGTCATATGCCAGCAAGTATGTTGCCATCGCATTGCATTGCATAGTACGGGGAGCAAGATGAATCTGGTTGTGGCATTTCATAGTAATATCAATTGTTCATGATTTATTACAACGATGTTAAATAGAGCACTGCATACGTGATTGATGAGAACGTAAAAGACACCTACTCATTCAAATCTGAAGTGTGAAGTTTTATAATTGTTATCTGGACAGTTTTTGAAGAGAAAAGGTTCATCTCAACAGCTCAGTCAAATTCCACCAGTACTTATTCATAAGTTTTATACAAACTTCGAAGATTTTCCTTTGGATTAATTTCTTGCCTTCTGTAATTGCAGAACTTTTATTTGATATGTACTCAAAAACCGAGAATAATCAATACAAAAGAATTTTGTTTTATGCTTTACAGCAGATTCGATGCGAGAAAATCAACATGTGTGGAATCTGTTCGGAACTTGAACTAAAAGAAAATCCAAATAAAGAATACACTTTATCAAAAAGGTCTTGTACTTACTTGCTTTTTTCAAGGTGATGATGACTGTTACAGGCATTTATGTCCTGTTAGACGCTAGTGTGAAGTTTTTGACTTCTAGAGGAATGTATGCGAAGCTTTCATCCAAGGTTTTTAGAGTATCTGAAGATCTACTCAAGGCGCTGATCTTATATGCTGAATGCAAAAAAATAAACGGAGCTAACGCGCCAGCTCACGGAAGTGTTTTATAGTGATCACAAATTTGGGTGATCACATCGCCATAATGAATGCGGCTCAAACAAATTCATGGCATGAATATCTCTCCAACAGTACAAGCAACTCATGGCGGTCACGCTTTTGCGTGGCAGCTATAAAGATTGCTCCTCAACCAAATTCAAGCCATGAGTATCTCTTTAACAAAACATCTGATAGAGCTGCACTTTTTATACTCGATAAGCATCGATTTTAACAGATTCGTAGCCCTTCTACACTACTAACATTACTGTGATTGCAAACTTCCTCACTCTCTTATCGCTCGCCTTCTTTCAGCGAAAGACGGAACATCATTCACAAAAACTTGACTGACCCAAACGTCTTCAGATCGTTTGACCATGATGACGATGAAATTTATCCGTCTTTCTCGTCAGCTGTAACTGCTATGTTACCGAAAAAGAACAATCGAAGTCTTAGCGAGGAATCACCGAAGAAGAAATCTAAAATCTCGGTTAAAACTCTCCGTAATTTCGATTTCGGTACTGAATTAGCCAAGAATATTGGCGTAGTGCAACGACGTTTAGCAGCAAGAGAAGGGGTTTTGCAAAACGAATTGGTAAAAGTGTCGAATTTCAGATGCGCAATAGTCGAAAACACGTTTGGTAGACTCAGTTACGAACAACCAGAAGAGGCAAGGATTGCGTTTTATATATATTGCCGACTGTACTGGGCTTCTGAGCATCGGTGTAAATGCCAAAGAGACATGTTTATCTCAGTTTTATATTGAAACTAATGAATGCAACGGGAATTCCCGATGTGTGCACAATGTGTCTATTTCTGATATGATAGGTTGGAGAGCCTCTCGCAGCTCTTCGCATCTTCCAATGTTTTCCCTAAACGATGGAAGTATTGGAGGCCTGATATTGGAAATTGGCACCCTACAATTCAAAAGAGTCTTCCTTCTTCAGACGTCCTTTGCCAAATGTTTCACTCCACATTTGCTGGCAGTTTTTGCTCTTCTACAGTTGAAATTTGTGGCGGGATTGACAAGTGCTGTGACAATGGAACCGATACTATGCTTTCTGTCGAAGATCCGGTAGGTTACTTGGCGGTTTGTGTTGATACAAAAATGTGCTCTAAAGAGATTCTCACAAAAGCGAAAGACAAAGCTGTTGTGTCAACAGGTACGTGTTCATGGAAGGAACAATGAATGTAAAAGCGTTTGGGGTTGAGAACAATGCTATCGTACACTGTGATTTGTCTCGTATAAGTTTCAGGGAACTTACGGTGCAGGACTACATAGTTTTCATTTCGTTGATTCTCAAAATACCTCCCGCAAATTTCATTGGCACGAAACCAGAGCATATGTAGTTTAAGGCCTATGAGTTATCTTATTCTTTTTCTATTATTAATTATCATGTTACAAAAATATTGCAAGCAGAAAAATGATGTAATCATTGAACTCACGTTCAGACATTATCCAATGCTTTGATAATCTAAAATCCGGCTATTCTATAATAGTTTTTTCTTACGTGCATGGAGAATGGTTGAAAGCAGATTGATTGATTGATTTAACTAATGTTTTCTCGAATAAACATGTGAAAGGATCTCAAAGAGATATTGATGAAGATGGGTACATTTATCTAAACGATATATTCCTGTTACCGCTTGTGTTGCTCATTTCCTCTATAGAAAAGTAATTATTTTACATGTGTTAATACTTTGTTGTACCTGGCGTAGGCAGTCGTTTATCGTTTTGTCAATGCTTCCATGGATTCTTCCGTCTTAAAAAGCAGCACGAAAGAAATCAAAACTCAGCGAAACGTTTTCCTCTTTTGTTTTCTTTTGCAAGTTATTACGATGATGTTTAGATCTTTGTCACCTCCGATTTGGAAGCAATGGGAGACATTGCGTCTAAACGTGGCTCGTAGAAGAACTTCATTTTCTGATGTCACCTGGGATACTTCTCCCAAATGTTTGCATGGAAGGAAAGTTTTTCTCAGGGGCTCATTTGATGGTATGGCAGTGATCCAATCACAGCAAGGTTTCAAAAAACGAGTTAAATGCGCCGTGTGACATGGCGCATATTTTTAAATAATTTTATTAGAATATGACTGATTGATTGAAAAAAAGGGATCATTCTATATATAAGCGCGCACATTTCGTCAGTGTACCAAACTACTGTTAGCGCTAGTATTTACTTTATTTTTGCTAAAATTGGCTTGACATTTTGAGCTGATTAGCGAGCGTCCACCCCAGTAAGAGCTTTGCAGTCAAATGAGGTAAGCGTGGTTTCCAATCTACTTATATGCTTTGGAAAGAGTGAGCTATGTATACAATTCTAAAGTATGGTGGATTCAAACTTTTGAACTCTGTGCTGCAAGTTATGACGAAAATTCCAACAGAGTGCCGACACGTTCCAAAACAGGTTCTAATTCAAGCCACTACTTCGCTACTCCTGCCACCGGCGGTTTCTTTCAAAGTCGAGCATCCAGAAGGAAAGCACGGGGACGGAGATTTCGTAACGGCAGAACGGAGCATCAGCGACGTCGCCCAGCGACCTAGCGCGCGAATTAAAAGTTGAGCAGACACGCGATCGCAAAGGCGGTGCCAACGATGAGAAAAGAGCGGCGGCGCTTTAGGCGCGACTAGCGGCGCTCGGACAGCAGAGCGATGACGAACTGCATGACAATGCCGGCGATGGGGCTGGCCAGCCAGGCGTACAATACAAAGCGGTTGCTGAGCTCGAGCTCGGGCATCGCTTTGGTGACGTAGTCTCCCTGAGAACTGCGGCCCGACCAGCCCGACTGGGAGCGACAGCAGCTAACGCGGTGAGAAGCCCTGCGGCGGCGGCTTGCGACCCAAGGCGTCTCTGTCTATCGTTGGCGGCAATGGCGGACGCGGAGGACGGCGGGAGCTTCGTAGCTATTCTAGGGGCACTATATTGCAACTTATCGCAGCTCGAACTCGCACACCAGCGCGTGCGCGCACATCGGCGGAAGCGAGAGCGCGGTGCAGCGCGGGGCAGCGCGACTGGTGCTCTTCGGCGTAGTCGCTGCGCCGCAGCGGCACCACTTGTAGTCCAGGGCTCATCTATGAGGATTTTAACGGACTTAGTCATAATTCTCGTTCAAGGGTTTGCCTGGTACATACCAGTATACGGCTGGTAATAACTAGTGGTTGCCATCGAGATGGTTTGGACACGTGGGACATGGTGGAGCTGATGGGAGGCTGACCACTACACGTGGCTGTTGGACACAGTTGTGGGTGTTTTAGTTAGTATTATTTATTAATTTTGGGAGCGCACTACTTAGCGCGCCGCCGTCGCCGCTGTCGCGCCCAGTAAAGTTCCCCAACGAGGGTAATTCTACTTCAGGATCTCTTCTCTCGCCTCTCTCGCCTTCGGTGGTGCACAACTTCTTATCGGAAGGTCTCCCGTTGCAACAGCTCGGCTATCCACCCTGCTTCCCCTAAGAAACGCAATCGTGGGATTGTCAACCGCTTTCGTCGCGTTTCAATTCCGTACAGGAAACACCCCGCTGTACGCCGTATCCTTTTGCCCCCTTTTTCTCTTGAGGTCATTATACCTACGTGGGTGCCTCTTCGCTTTTACGTTCCTGCCCCACTTCGTGATACCGATCTTCTAGAAAGGTACAATCCACACACGTGGTTTGCTTTCTCTGCTCAACTCTCCACGCTCCGTCCTGACGGTTTGGCCCCGGTCTTACACCCGGCTAGCCGTGCCATTTCAGAGGGGCCCTGTTCGCTGGCTGCCCTCCGTAGAGAAAGATCCCGAACGTTTTCATAGTGTTTTACTGCTTGCAGATATTGCACTATATCACTTGCGCGCTAGCTCGTTAGACACGCGGAACTCGTCCCACTCCCGGCGCTTGTGCTCCAACAGCTCGTTCAGCCTCACGTGCGTGATGAATGCCGCTCACTCTTGCTCGCCACCAATCCAGCGAAGCTGCGCGCTGTCCGCCTTGAGGTTGGCCCGCGAGCGCACGCTGCCCGATGCCGCCGGCTAGAACGCCACGTCGATGGACTGTCGGTTCAGCAGATCCCAGTCGTCGTCGTCGTCTGCAAAGTCTGCCTTACAGATCTTGCCATTTAGCTGCTGAGCCTCGCTCCCCACGCGCTCACGCCCCGCTCTCTCGCCGCTTGCCGTCACCGCCGCGCTACTCCGTGACCACGCGCAGGCTGGTGATGGTGCGCCTGCGCTCTCGCAGCCAGGGCACGGACACGTCATCTAGCTCGGCTGCGTATTGCACATAGCGTTTCTTTGCCACATGCGCGCTCGCCCACGCCCGTGAACAAACGGGTCTGCCTGTGTCGCCGTCTCTAGGCTCCTTCAAACGCGACAAACAGCCCATAATCTCAACTTATGCGAAACTCTTATCACTCACAATGAACCACGAGTCCGTGGAGCCCTATCCCAACTCATTCAGCACCTCGCGCTAGTAGAAGGAACGTCAAAATAGATGCATCTGGTCCCGTTACTCGTTTGCCACATTGAGAACAACTTTTCTCCTGACGACTCACAATGCTTGAAAGAAGCATCCCGCGTCGCCAGTCGAAGCTGCGTGTCAATGATGACTCCGATTCTGCGTTTCAATTTTCATGGGCGTTTGATTATATTGCATTTGCACTTTCAAAAGTTATGGAAGGCTTCGTTTCATTTGTTGAGTGCAAACACAACAAGATCTGCATGAGAGAATGTAATCCATCCTAGACTAGGATTTAGATGACAGAAATATTATAGACCTTCTACGCTACAACGCTACATGGGCACAAAGGGAAATGATGACTGAAAGAGTATCTATAAAACTATGACCCGCTGTTCAAACATGTCTGGTTTGCAAAACCAACGGATGACTTTCTGTATCTATCATTTCTCAACTTTAACCTTGTCCTGGTTCCATGAATGTGCTCAACCAAACCTGGATGAGAAAACACTTCTCTTTGACATCAGAACGCATCATTGAATAAGACGACGTGCACGACACACAGAAAAAAGTAAGGAAACGGTGGACAATGGGAATCGAAATGAAAAGCCACGGTAACAACTCAACCACGCTCACGTATATGTTTCAGCTTCGCATAGGCGTACATAAATCCACCGCAAGTGTTCAGTAAGTACCACTTGCATACCGCATATTCGTATCCACGCCATCAAGCGTGTTCGTACTTGTTCAATGGCCAAGATGGGGTGGCGGCGCCTTGGCATGCGCCCAGTTCAATTCGAAGCGAATGCGCTCGGCCGGAAGAAAGCGCCCCATTGGAGAATGAGCGGAGCGTGGCGCGTGCATCGCATCACCGTCATCGCCGTCAATGCCGCGCATGTTCTTTTCAGTTGCTGCCGTTCCAATCGGCGCCCATTGCGTCCACGTTATTGGCAACTGTTGCGCCGTATTTCTGAAAACGCAAAGCACTTCACTCGTGAAACAGTGATACCATTGAGTTTGGTATCTACATAGATCTACCGAGACCAACCTGCTTGAGCCTGGAGATGATATCAAAAAGAACATGTACGCACTTTCTTCTCAGCCAGTTAGCTGCCCTTTAATTAGTTGTTGTTGTCAAAGTAAACATGTTCTTCTTTCGGTATCACTGGCCCAACCTATAACACCAGAAGTTAGTTTGTCGAGCGCGAGCGCCTTGCAGGCGCCGGCTTCAGGCGATTCAGGCCCTGATACGTGTCGTTGCGATGACATAAGGTTTCACGCGGACAACCATCCTAGATATACTGGATTTCCGAGGCACGAAGAAGGGTGTTCATTTCAGAAACAGGCTTGGTGAAGATCCGAAAACGGAGTCGACAGTGGTAAACGGCACCAGTGGGCACTGAAACTCTTAGGCCAAAAGAGGAAAAAAGGGTAAGGACAATAAGCAAACCCCTGGCAGGGCATGCCACAAGTAGCATCAGACCCAGCAGCAGGAGAGGGTAACGTGTATTACGCGCGCGCGGTGAATATCTCTATAAAGAGTTGGCAGATCTACCACTTGTGATTAAGCAAATATCTGCAAGTAGAAAGATGTCCAGAGAGAAAGTACGCTCAAGGGCAATAGCAACAATCAGTCAAAAATGCCTGAATGATCTCGAAGGATGCCGGTATATTCTTTACCGTACGCGGTGACCGTTCTGAAGGATTTGTACACTTTGCGCAGTCAAAAGCAGTCCAGGGCCGGACTGGGTTACCCTTTACTAGAGGTGAAGGTGACCGAGAGGTCACTTTTTATATTGTAACCAATACATTAGTTTAACTACATTAAATAATCTAATGCACACCTGGACAGATCCAAAAACGTAGGATACGAGACGACCTGTGGCAAAAGCCAGTATGATACTCGACAAATATTCCAAACTATGTGCGAACACACCTTTTTGTGCACAGGCGTACTCGAGTTCAAGAACACTTGTTTTACGTCATGTAGGACCTCTTAGGGGTCGCATTTCGGATTACCGCGAACGCAACGCATCTGTGTGCGTTTAGTATAGTATTTATACTCTCATGGTATTGTTGAGGGACATTTGGCGTTTATTTCAGAACTTCATAGTCATAACAAAGATGTTTTAAACTAGACTACGAAATGATCCGGATATGTATGGGAGCCGTGAATAAAAAGTCCCGTGCATTCCTGTTGGAAGATTTAGCCCCGCTCCAGACACAGTGCCGAGGAGGCCCTATTTGTCGCGTGTGGGTTTTGGTTGTTTTTTTTCGTGTGGATCTGACACATGCCAACAAAATTAAATTCTGCTCTAGCAGAAATATTTGTAGGCAAACGTTTTGGATACGCGTACTTGAACAGCATTCGAAAAAATGTTTTGTATTTTATTCTTCCACTTAACAGATATTTGGCAGAAATGCTCAGACTTTTCCAAGTCTTTGCATCACATTTTTCGTACTTTGCACGAATAAAGTACTTTTCTGTATTTAAAAAGAAGTTAACTAATGAAAGACATTCGAAACATTTGCGACTTTAAACAGGGTATTCGCAACAAACTGTTTTCAAAGAAGCTTTGCATCCGTTTTTTAGAGAAGGTTGCCTCTCTAAGCACTGATGTCATCTTGATCCGTTCAGTCATCTACGCATATGGACGTAAAATGCGCATCGTCATGATAAATTATCTTCTGCGTACCTTGAAACATTATTTTATACGAGAGAAGATGGCTATCACTAGCACATGTAATAACGATTGTGGCTTTCACACGCTTATTGTTTTTACTTTTGTATGGAAGATTTTCTTGAACCAGTAAGGACTGGCAAAGGGTTTACAGGCGTTTCAAATTTCAGATCTGACCTCCGAGTGGAGATGGTTTTCCAGAGTTGTATTGGGTGCATGCACACCCCTCACAAAGACTCTTATAACAATACAAGCACCTGATAAACCAGTATAGGCAATTTTCACAACGTTCTCTCCAATGACATCTTTCCGGATGAGAACACGTCCGACAATGGGGCTCCCAATGACCATTTCGTTCAGAGTTGAATGGTAAAGAGTTACTTTTGTTGCACTTTGTCCATCTTCTCCGCCCCAACGTAAAACTTGGGCAAAGGTGCACAGAATGATGACTCTCATATTGACAACATTTTCCACTGAGCGGTGTACGCGCACCTCCTTCTTTTGCTGGACAGCCCATCTTTTATTTTGAAATGTCACTCTTCCTTAAGCTTCTGTGTCTTGGTGAATAGGGTCTCGTAAAATTCAATGGATATCTTTTTGCTTTTTCTCGTGATTCATTCCGTTGTTCTTGACACAGTGTATATCTTTCGAAAGATATTTGATTTCCTTTCATTTCATTTCAGGTGTCCCTTTCCTTAAATGCCCAGGAAATATATGTCCTTGTGTAGGAGCCAAATTTTTATTTGGACAATACTTTTTACGGTCAAATATCATAGTTTGCCTTCCAGTCCTATATTTTTCTTCTTCGAAGAACATGCTGGAAGCCTATGACACCGTTTTTGACGAGAAATAGTACAAACTGTCTCCATTAAGCAAGAACCAAAGATATTATTCTATGGAGAAATTGTTTTAATTAAGAATCTCGTACATGCCTCCAGCACCAGTCTGAACGAGTGGGATTATCTCATTCAGGGAGACAATATTAGACCAATAGAAATGTAGAAGGTTCAGTATATGTCCCCGAAAAGGGAGAATTATTACTTTGAACTCGAAAACTATATTGGATTTGTCCGGACAAGGAAGTGGATTTATTGGAAATTTGAGGACTGTGACTAGATCTTTGCTGGTTCTGCCCGATGGATGGTCGTTCTGTTCTTGTGGTTGTCATCGGAGCGGCAGCGGGCAGCTGAAGTCGACCAGCGTCGATTCGTCACAATTCTCATGGACTACGACGAAGGCACTTCTATAGGTCTGTCTTTCCTCCCACGCACCCACGCCTGTAGTTCCTTTCGGGGATATTATGCATTTTCTAGATGCTCGTGTAGCTAGATTAATTTGTACTTCAGCTAGTGTTTTCGGTGCTTACTGGGACACTTTTCCCTCACCAAAACAGAAAAGATGGCTCATAGAGCTGTGTGAAACAATATGATAGAAAATTTAAAGTCCCTGGAACTGAAACGATACAATGAAACTTGTTCCACTACCTACGCACAGCCAGAACAAGGGAAGCATCGTGCTTCTCACAGAACTATATTAAGTTCCAGTTTTTGGTAACGTCCGCATTCGAGCGGACAGTTTCTTTCGTTCTCTGTGGGCATCCTGACCTCAACACTTGCCCTGTTGTGCTAAAATGACGCCCTGCGCAAGTCGGTATGCGCACATGACAGTCACTCGTCATGTTCCGAACGCGATAGAAACACACTGTAAAACAGCAAAATTATGGGAAGCGGCGGGAGGGGAAAAAAAGACCAAACGCAAGGCCCAAAGACGAGGACCAAACTGGCGAAGAGCGAAGCAGCTGAGCGCGAAGCAGCTGAGGGCAGAGAAGAAGATCGAAGCTGGGGCCTTTCGCTTTGGTTTTCAAGTAGAGTGTCACCCACGATTTGGGTGCGACGCCAGCAACCCAGCAACCCAAGATCAGCATATGCGCCTGCGTGTCCACAGTAACGTCGTGTGCTACCGTGCGTTCCAATAAATCACCATCTCGATTAGACCATTTAAACTCATTGGAACTAAAACCGAGTTTTATGCAGCAACTAAGGAAATTGCTTGAAAGAGTTTCTTGGAGTTCTTACCAGCAAGAAACCGAAAACCGAGGCATAAATTTCTACGCCATTCAAATAAGTTCCCCTTTACATAGAGCGAGAATATCGACTAATTTAAAGGCCATAGTATGCAATGAAAACATAATAATTCTTGATTACTGTCTTTGCGGCATTTAACACACATGTCCAAACCACATATTCAAAAAACTTCAATTCTAGACGAAAAACAATATTGTTTACAGCGTGTCCTCGTGTACGAAGTTGCTTACGCGCAAATATTCACATAACAGAGAAAAAAAGGTCTCTATGGAATGAAATAGATACAATTTGACTCGCATTGGATCCACCGATCCGGTTGGTTTTCTAGACTCTTGACTTCAAGTCTTTGACTCCCAGTGAAGAATTGTGCTGTTCCCAGTTGGACAGCGAAATGTCTGTCGTTGAGAATGAAAAGTTGTATCGAGATGTGGAGAGCTAAAAGGCTTTGCTGTAAATGACCACGATGAAAGAACTGATGGCATTTCACAGCAGCTTCGCGTTTCGAACAGGTACCATGCCATTCGAGACAAAGAGAACATTTGGGCCAGCTCACAACCATTAGGCTTCCTCTAGATTAATGATAAATCTATGACGATTTACACCGGTGCCGGTGACATCACTATTGATCGAACATTCGGAGGCTGATGGAGATTTCATGCTCGTCATGCTCGTTTCTCCGCCGCAAGCTTATCGTGCTTACCCAGGATACGAGCTATATAATCACAGACGTTGAACATCATGCTTTCTAAACTTAATCTTGACAAACGCACTCATATCTTATCCAGCCGCATCTTGTGCACGCAGCCCTTTTCTCTGCAAATCATGTTGTCGCGAAGGCTTCTCTACAGCACGTTGCTCGTGTTTCTTCTTCCGTCCACTCTCGCCGATAACTTCACTGACTTTCTTATCGTGGGAGGCGGTACTTCGGGATGTGTCCTTGCAGCTCGTCTTTGTACTGCATTTCCAGGTCTTCATGTCACCCTGTTAGAACGCGGACTACCTCGTTCGCCCAACTCCGAGTTCCTCGTCGCTGCTCCCCGAAAACTATACCAGACATGGTCCGACCGTTCGATAACGGAGTTTTTTGAATCGCTCCCTGATGAAGGTCTGGGAGGAAGGGTTACACCCACTTTGACCGGTACAACGCTCGGCGGCTCATCTGCCATCAATGGTATGCAGTGGACGGTGCCAACCGAGGGCTCAGTTGAGGAATGGGGCATCTCCGGTCTTGACACTGCTACCGCCGCTTCGTATTACCGTCGTGCCTACGATGCTATTGGGTTTGCACCCCCACAGTCGCCGCTTCAATACGCGGGAGACTACGTTAGTGCTGGGCTGGGTGTTGGCTTTCTCCCGTCTGATAATCCTATCTCGCAGCCGGCAACGTCTGTTTGGCAGAACCGTCTCGCGATCGACCAAAACTTCCGTCGAAATGATGCTTGTACCGCATACGTATCTCCGGTGCAAAGCGGAGCATGTTCGCAGAATCTGATGGTAGTGCAAGCTGAGACTGCTGACACTATCATCATGCAGGATGATAATGGAAATGGAAAACGAGCTGTTGCCGTGGAAACGATCTCCAGTGTTGATCGCGTGACTCGGAATCGCTACTGGGCGAGACAGGAGGTTATTTCGTCAGCTGGGCCCTACGGATCACCCACATTGCTGCAGCGTTCCGGAATTGGAAGCGGGACAACTTTGGCAGCTGCCGGTGTGACGCAGAAAGTTGATTTACCTGTCGGGGAAGGTTCGGTGACTCGAGCAAGTGCTGGAGTGTCCTCTACATTCACTGGAGTGCCCGACGAACCAGTCAATGACCAGGAGGCGGTTGAGAGTGCCGAACAGCGCGCAATATGGGAGGCTGGAAATGGCGGCTTGTTGGGCACACCTGTTACAGCAGCCAACGGACGAACCGGCGATGATGGATATTTCACCGTCACTCTGGTACCGTTCTTCCCGGGGGAGCCAGAATTGAGGACTGGATGCTATCATAATACGAATCAAAGAGGTTTCATTCGGATTGCTGACGCAAATGCGTTCAGTACACCGTTGCTGAAAAATAATCTTCTGAGCGATGAGGGCGACGTACAGAGATTAGTCCGTTGTCTACAGAAGGCTGCTGAGATTCATCAAAACTTTCCGGCAAGATTCGGTATGAGACTGACGGCACCGGAAAACGGTGTGGTGGATGAAGAATACGTAAGGCAGAATGCCAACACGGGGGCACACATCGTGGGTGGGTGTGCTGTGGGAGATGTTCTGACGGGGGAGTTGAAGGTGAAAGGTGTAAATGGATTGCGGGTTGTTGATGCTTCGGCAATTCCGCAAATGCCGAGGTCTGCTGGACCTGCAGCTTCGGTGTATATGTTGGCTGAATTCATGTCGGACCGTATTATTGCTGAATTTGGAGGTATGTGAGAAAGAAGAGGTGGAAGTTTATTTATGATTCGTTATTAAAGAACGATCTCGTTGTGTTTCGGTTCACTTCGAGCAGTACGTAACTTCACCAGGGCAGCATGCGATGGAGTTTGCGTAGACTGAGTAGAAGCTAAGCTACTTGGTATGATTAGTTCCTTCTTTCGTGATGAGCGTGAAGAGTGTTTTTCTTACTCCAGTTGAAAACCAGCATGTTGTGGACGCCGGCAACATTTGCCGGTGTCTATAACCTATGAAGGGCTATGGGCATTGTCGACAGGGTTTTTCTGGTTTCATACGGGCAAGTGTCTTCAACCCTGGGCACTTTCTCCTAGCTTCTCCTCCAAGTCCACACGTACACGTAGAAGTTACAAAGATAGCACGCGAATTCTGTTGTTGTTCATACAATGCATGTGAGTACAAAACCCGCGCTTGGGGCGAAAGTTGTTCGGCATTATGGCACCGGTGCCACGGAAACTGCATCCACCGAAATGGTTTCGATTTGCGTCTGCCATCCAAGTGCCAACGTTAGCCGCCAGCGATGCGATGCCACCGGCGCAAACCGCCGCCAGCCACAACTGCTTACACAGCGTTCTTCGACTTCCTGCGGTGGTAGGTCGGCAAGTATCATTCGCAGCTCCCATCTTCTTCATCTCCCCACGTTTCTTTACTCAATATGCCGTTCTTCACCATCTTTCTGCTTCTCTTTTGCTTCATCTCTGTCTCGCGCGCGCAGCAAACAACCGACTTCCTCATCGTGGGCGGCGGCACCGCCGGCTGCGTCCTTGCTTCAAAGCTATGTACGGCCTTCCCCAACCAGCGAATCACCGTCATCGAACGAGGTCTTCCGCGCACGCCTCAATCAAACTTCCTCGTCCACGCGCCCAGAAATCTCTACTCTGTGCTATCGGATCGCTCCGTCGCAGAGCTCATCCCCTCACTGCCTGATCCGGGCCTTAACAATCGTGCTGTCGATGCGGTCACCGGCTCGACATTGGGGGGCTCTACGACCATCAATGGTATGCAGTGGACCATTCCGCGTCCGGGTACCGTTGAGCAGTGGGGCATTCCCGGTCTAACCGCTGCGGTTGCTGATGGTTATTTCCGCACCATCTACGAAAAGGTTGGCTTTGGACCGCCGCAAAACCCTCTGCAATACGCTGACGACTACGTCCAGGCTGGAATCAACGCAGGTTTCGCTCTTAGTCAGGATCCGTTTCAACAGCCATTGCGTTCCATATGGCAGACGCGTCTCTCTGTTAACGATACGTTCCGTCGAAATGACGCATGTTCTGCCTATCTTCTTCCCCTCCTTCAGTCTCATTGTTCGCAGAACGTCAATTTAATGCAAGGTCTTACCGCTTCCAAAATCGTTTTCCAACGCACCACAAACAGCACGACGCCCACACAACCCCCTTCTCTGAAAGCCGTTGCCGTTGATACGATACCCTCTCCAGCAAGTTCCCAGCAGGCTCAACGCATCTGGGCATCAAAGGAAATCCTCGTCACTGCCGGTCCGTACAACTCTCCAAAGTTGCTGCAGCTTTCTGGAATTGGCCTGAAGTCAGTACTGGACGCAGCTGGTGTTCCCCAAGTGCTTAATCTACCAGTAGGGGAGGCAACCATCTGTCGCGCCTCTGCCACCATTCCTTCTGCGTACACAGGAGTTCCAGATGAGCCTGCGAACAACCAGACCCTGCTCAATTCGCCCCAGGCGCGTCAACAATGGGAAGCTGGACTTGGAGGTATTCTTGGCTCGCCTGTTGCCATGGCAAATGGAGTTGCCGGTCTTGATGCGTATTTCGGCTCCTCGAGCGTGCCCTTCGTTCCTGGTCCGCCTGAAGTTCGCTCCGCTTGCTACCACAACACTGAAACTACGGGCTTTCTTCGCATTCGGGATTCGAACCCGTTCAGTTCACCTCTCGTGAAGTACAACCTACTTTCTACGCAAGCAGACTTACAAAGGCTGACCAACTGCTTGAAAGATATGGCGAATGTTCACCGTCAGTTCCCTGCGCGCTTCGAAATGTCATTCATGTACCCGCCTAATGGCGAGGTGACAGAAGGGTTTGTTCGAAGTGCTGCGCAGTGGGGGGCACACTTTGTTGGTGGATGTCCTATTGGAGATGTTCTGGCAGGAGACTTTTCGGTGAAAGGCACGAGTGATCTAAGGGTGATTGATGCGTCGTCGATTCGCACTATGCCTGTTTCCGCTGGCCCTATGGCTTCTGTGTACATGTTGGCCGAGTTGATGGGCGACAGGCTTGTTGAGCAATACTCTGCCAACCGGCGGTAGAATCTGATAGACGAACACTACTTTGAAAGGAGTCCTTCACAGATTAGAAGATATGTGCTCATAGCGTGAATTGCAATTGTTATCGACAAGTTGCCTATTACTAGACTACCCTGTTTGAAATATATTTAGTTACTAGATCTCATCGATGTGAAAGAGTTTCAACTCTATCTACTTCACAAATGTTGCGTGACGTCAATCGCCTAGTGTTTGATCGGGCTAGCACAAGACTTGTGCTACCACGATCACACAATATCAAGTGATTACTACTTAGTTATTGCATGTGGAACGTGTTGTTAGAACTACAGTTCTTTCATGCCATAATGAGAAAGTTCAAGAGGCCGGTACATGTACACAATTCGGTTACACAATACCTGTAAGTACATTATACAAACGACAAATCCTCGAATCTCGTCCGAGAGCGACCAAGCTCAACAAATTCCAACCATGCCTTATCATACCAAGGGTATCTGACGGTAAAAGTTATCCTATCTTTCATTCTGTCCATGACCTGATTCTGCTGTGTCGAAATTTAGAGGCTCCACGTCGTGCAAGGGTTGTCGCTCAACCAAATTTTGGTTTACGCGACACACTGGTATCCGATACAGGTGCGGCTTTCATACAAGGCTCCGTGAGATTGGATCAGCCCGAATTTGGTTGTTTGTCATCACAGCGGGGACCTTGTCATTTTGGCGCGAAGAAGACGATCAACCTTCGTACAGCAGAGGCAGGATGAATGCTACAGCTACAGCAGTGTTCCCGCCAAATTGGTCGGTTTGAAGCGACGTGTACACATGTGGCTGTGTACAGGTGTCCTATTTTAGGTGGTGTAGTTTGTGTCCACGTGCGTCCACACGAACGTGTACACGTGCTATTTTTGTCCAGCTCTTGCAACAAGTACCGGTACCATTACCAGACATTGGTCATTGGTCATGAGGGACCAACGGCGTACAAGAGTACAAGTCGTCATTTTTGGTCATATCTTTGGCTAGGTTTTGCCTCACAATATGCCGAACCGTTGTGTAGTGCACGTCCTTCTCTTCGCAAGTGCTTTGACGCGTAAGAACTGTCCGAACAACTTGTCAGGGACGTGGTTACGACTGTTTTAGCCTTGTCCCATGATGGGACTCCCATCCTTGCTAGTTTAGCGTACACAAGTGACAACATTTTGCAGCATCTGCCGCGCTCATTTTGGTACATTTAGTGAAGATCGTTCGAATGTGACCAATTCAGACTGGTATCAAAACCCAGTCAATACAGACCAGTCATCTTTAATTCAGTACAAACAACCTAACTCATGGCCAAGGCCGCTCCCAATCCGCCAAGACCGCCAGCAGCTCCCAGACCGGCATTTGTGAATGTTCCAACGTTGGCCGCCATACCTCCACCAGTGGCCGCAACATTTCCACTACCTCCAGATCCAATTGCGCCGGTGAACAAGCCAGGGGATGCATCACCGCCACCGCCAACACCTGCTGACGCAACCACGCCCGTTCCCGTGCCAGAACCGCCCGTGCCACCACCGCCGCCAGTGCCCACGGCAGTTGTGCCGGCAGTGTCAGTGACCAACACAGCTGGTCCTGAACCTGTAACGGGGACTGCTGGAGCCGGCGCCGGGGCGGGCGCTGGTGCAGGGGCTGGAGCCGGAGCGGGCGCTGGTGCAGGGGCGGGCGCAGGCGCCGGAGCGGGTGCTGGCGCCGGAGCGGGTGCTGGCGCCGGAGCGGGTGCTGGCGCCGGAGCGGGTGCTGGCGCCGGAGCGGGTGCTGGCGCAGGGGCGGGTGCTGGCGCCGGAGCGGGTGCTGGCGGGAGTAAGACTCCGGGAAGAACAACGCCGCCAAGCCCTCCACCGCCTCCCCCAGCACCCCCGGCGCCGCCGGCCGCACCACCAGCCGCACCACCAGCGCCGCCAAGGGCACCACCCGCAAAGTTGGTGAAGCTGCCACCGATGAATCCGCCTGATCCACCACCACCACCACCCGAGCCGCCAGCTCCTCCAACGAGTCCGCCCGCGCCGTTGGCAACCGAACCGGTGAGAGCGCCGAGTCCGCCTCCAATGAGGCCAGTACCGCCGTTAAATGTGGATCCGCCACCGGTGATGCCCGGACCGCCGAGGCCGCCCGTGACAGATGCACCTAGGGCAAGGGCGCCGCCGCCTGTGCCGCCAGCGCCGCCTCCGGCACCACCAGATCCACCAAATACGAAGGGAACGAGCGCTGGCGCGGGCGCTGGCGCAGGAGCAGGTGCCGGGGCGGGAGCGGGAGCTGGAGCGGGAGCTGGAGCGGGAGCTGGAGCGGGAGCAGGGGCTGGTGCAGGAGCTGGTGCAGGAGCTGGAGCAGGAGCTGGAGCTGGCGTCCGCGGCTTGTAGTAGGTGTGCACGATAGGTGCGGCGGACGTGAGCGCCATGACCGTCGCAAGAAGTACGAATGCGAACTTCATCGAGATTGCAGCTTCAATAAATGGGACAGAGAGGAAAGGAGAGAAAGACAGAAGAGAGATGCTTCAGCGGCGTAGATGAGTCTGAGACGACCGATAACGGCGATGTGGAGTAGCATAGTGTGCTTTATATACAGGAGCGATGGCACTCTTCTACTCGGTTTCCGCTATGCAAAGCCAATTGCTTTGGCTGTGCGCTCTCAGAGCTGCTGGCCGCTGGCCGCTGGCGGCACTGCATTACGGCTTCGGGCGCGAATTCGCGTACGTGCGTCGAGCGAGGATATGATGTATCGCACGGCGCTTCAGCCGGCGGCAGCGGCGACGCGAGTCGCGTCACGCGACGCGTCGCGCCAACGGCAGCGGCTGTATGCCGCGCGCGTCCGCCCAACGCGTTGTGACGCGCGTGACGGACGCGCGTTTGCCGAAACCGCGCTGTAAGCAATGCGCGCAGCGTGAAACGCGTGTCGTCGTCAGTTTCATACGTACCGAAGTTGCTTGAAGCGCGTTATTCCTTACGAAAGGCGTGGGATCGCGCAAGGGCAGCCGTGCTCGACTGTGTGTTGTGTGATTGCTTGTCTGCCAGGTTATCCTTCTCAATCGATCTCCGCTTCTCGGCTAACGTTGCGCTTGCATCGCGGTCTTCGCCGATGAATGCCATGCCAAGTTGATGTCTTCCTCTCTCATTCTTTGGACGAACCTCCGTCATGAAGCCAATGTATGTAAGCTATTAGTGTAGCTGTCTTCAAGACAGCCAGCCGCTTAACTTCCAACCACCGTTCTCTGTTAATATATTAACCCACCGCTTGTTTAATCCTTTTAAACGCATTGCGGGCCCAATGCGCCCTGCCTGTATACGTACATCAGAGTTGCTTCTGGTATGTACGTTTTACACAAACCCACAGATTCAGCGAACTGCGTCGCCCCGATTAATTTCAACCACCTCTTCTCACACTTGTCCACCGTAACGGTACTGTAGCTGTATCAACTTCTTTAGGTGTGGATAACATATCCCCTCACATTTTTGACTCTAACAGCCCTCAGTTCAACACTGTGGCCAATGGCCCGTTGGGCTGAGGGCTGTTACTAACAGCTGCTTTCAGCGTCTTACGCTTTCCTAACCTTAGACGAATTTCCATACCAACAGCTGCCAAACATCATCTCGTCATCTTGACGAAACCATGACAACCACTAACCTAGGAGATCTCTCCTTTGCAAAATACTTGCCCAGTGGGCAGTGCCCACTAAACTTTTGCCACTGGCTAAAGTTTTCCTCATTCTTGAGAACCCATGTACCAAAGATATCTTACATTGAGCGAAACGCTCGCTCTGGACCAAAGAGAGCTTTGGGTCGCACGGGACTCGTATGATATTCCTCATGATTGAGTCGGAATTACTTGTCATTGCTTTCCTGCGGTACAGTACTTGACTTGATAGTAGCATAGAAGTTTCTCACACTTTTACTGTGCCCCATTTGTAGGTTTAGTACCTAGTAATCGACGATTGTCGCTTGAGCATATTCAAAGTGCTCCGAGAGTCTCGAATAGTCTTCCAAAGGAAGACTCGGAGCATCTCACATGCAACACCGATTGGCCCAATGCATTGAATACATAAGGTGTTCCTCGTGAGTCAAGACTTACCGGGGTGTGCGATCGCACACCCCGGTAAGTCTTGACTCCACAAGAGTCTCCACGAGGACCCCTCATGAGGGGTTTAGGGGTTTAGTACATACCTCGAGTAACAGCCGTTTACAGGTCATGTAGTACGTATAATGCGTATCGCAACGCCGTTGATTGAAATTTGACGAAGTTGAAGCAGTCTGTTCGTTCTTGCGCCATTTGAATAGAAATGGTATCCCATTACGCCGTAATGATTACGGCAATGAGGGGTAATGGTAATTAGATACTTTTTGTTCGCATACGTTAACAGCAGCCCATTGCTGTCTTTTATTGTCTTGTCTTTAGTGCTGCCACCTGCAAGGTGCTTTCGCTCTCGTTCAAGCGTGAATACAGCGCTATCCAAACAGTGCGACTCATATGTTTTAGTTAAAGAGGCCGTGACACCGTGTCCCGCGTTGATGATGCCGGACAGGGGCAACTCATTGTCGCTATCGCGAATAATAAACGCGACGGCGGCACTGCGTGTGATTCCGAATTCGGTCAAATCATCATCGCGCGTTATCTGTACCAAAGGTACAATGTCGAAACTAAGCTCGACGAAACCTTCGCACCTTTCGTCGAGCAAATGGCGCGCTCTCATTTTCCGGATGACCAGTCATCACAGCAGTTTTCGCAGGGCGCTTACAGAAGATTCGTAAATGCAAGCTGGTCAGAAGGATGAGGTAAGGTTATCGCTGCACAAAAGATTGCAGCCTCCGAGATGCAGGCGGCTCCTCGTTCATTCAACGCCAGATCATTATACTTGCATGGCTGTGACAGCCTGTGACAGCTCATAGCGTTGTGTTTGTACAAACTGTTTATCCATCAAATTCTGATGGACAAACAGAAACTGTCCGGTTGACTCCTTGAGAAAGCGTTCCGTACGATTTCTTGTGAATTCGGTTGCATGCAGTTGAAAGAGTTGAACCCCCTTCCAATTTAGATGCACAAAGCAGGGGTCTCAAAGTTAACCAAAAAAAAAACTCTCGCAATAGCATACTTGGGACGTCCAAGACGTTGCACCAATGAGAATCAAACGTGTTGGACGAACAAAATGGCTCGGCAGGTCACACGTAGTGACGCTAGGCGTCACTACGTGTGACCTTCTACACATACTGGCACGGCAGGGCGAAGAAACGAGTAGATACATGCTTTTATTGTTCTCTACACGTAGTTTGACGAGCTTTCACCCTCAAGATCTTTAATCTCTCAGAGAGAGGCGGGGGTGACGGGAACGGGCCTCGTTCCCGTCGTGCGAATGGAAACCTTCCAAGGCACACAGCTCCCTAGAAGGAAGGTGCTGCTCCCCAAGGGTTAAGAAGTTTGGGAAAACAATAGCAACCAGGATCAACGTAGATCTGCTCCACGCATTGCGATCTCGACAACGACGAAGAACGAGCAGAGCGCGAAGGCGGCGCAATGGCTCGCACCCGATGCGGCCAATGTAGAATTTGTAGAGCATCACGAGTCCGACGCGTGTCAACTCGGTCAAGTAATGGAACTTCCAGGGACGCAGAAGATTTATTACAGCGACACGTGCGGCGGCATGGCACGCGAGGAAACGACGCCGGCATCTGGGATACAAGAGCCCTGCTGTGTAATCTGCCCGGCGGTCGGATGCCCGAAGTGCCAACCGCCGCGGCGCACGCCGACCTGCGCTGCGTCTCTGGAGCTTCCTTGGGTTTGTTTGAGTCACCCGCCACCCGCCAGGGCGGGGGACATCTTGTGCTCCCCTTTGTTCAAAGCGCGCTGGGTCCTGAACGGGAGGGCGTCGCTGACGCTTCCTGAGTCCAGGAATACTGACCCTTCCGACAATAAAGATCGCCAAGGAGGAGCACGTTACAGCGAGAAATTAATCCCCTTCTTCGTGCCTCGAAAATCCAGTCTATCTAGGATGGTTGTCCGCGTGAAACCTTTTGTCATCGCAACGACACGTCTGTCAGGGCCTGAATCGCCTGCATCCGACGCCTGCAAGGCGCTCGCGCTCGACAGACTAACTTCTGGTTTTATTGGTTCGGCCAGTGATACCGAAAGAAGAACTTGTCTACCTTGACAGCAACAACCAATAGCAGGGCAGCTAAATGGCTGAGAAGAAACTGCGTACATGTTCTTTTTGATATCTTCTCCAGGATCAAGCAGAGTGGTCCTGGTAGATCTACCCTTGTATGTAGATACCAATGTCGAAACCTGGGCTATAAGTCGGCTTAAAGCCGGTACATTTCAATAAAGATCAGTATTCGCGGGCCCCAGTGAGGCTGTATTCTCACTTCCTTTATTCTCACAGATGGGAATCGTATGCGGCACCCAATGATGCTGCAGTAGAGCGGACCTGTCGATTCCACACGCAGTAGAGGTCGATACAAACGTAAGGTTAGTGTATAACGCTTCGTGGTTCGTTAACTTGTTACAAGTAGTTGCAACGTTGTTGCGCGGTCTCCCGCATCGGAGTCATTTCCTGATAGTTGGATGTTATTGTTTTACTTGATGATTACCGATAGAAGTTAGCAGTGTAGACTACCAAGCTCCTATTTATACTGTTTCCGGTAATCCTTTTCTTTGACCTCTAAACATCTATCTACTTCGTGTCCTTCTATCTACTCTACACTTCACTATTTCCTGTCTGCTTTGACATCAGACACGCAACAGAGGTTCTCCCATAATCGCCTAAATAATCATATCATATGCATTACATTGCATGCATAATTCACGGTATCATTGTTTCAAACGCTGCATAGACTGTGCTAGCTTGCTTTTTTTTTCTGTGAAGGTGACCAAGTTTTGTGCCTTACAAATATCAAAAATTTTTCAATCAGGCCTAGGGTTTTGTTTGTGTACAACGTAAAAACTCACCTGCTTGAGCGCGCTTGAACATAGCAGGTCCGAAAAGATCTTCTGACTGGATGTTTATGAAATTCACATGAATATATTGTTTGCGCGATTCGCCCATGGGCGAATAGCCCAAAAGATATAAGGTTGTTCTGTCTTCTCGCTTCTGTGGCTTTTCTGTATACCTGCCAAGGGCTCTTTGAAATGGCACAGTTTCTGCCATTGAAAGATCTTTTCCAATCGGAGATCGATTGCCTAACATTATAGAACATGCCTTCCCGACCGATCTCTATGTAACAAAAAACTTTCTTCATGTAGACCTGATCACCGATCAATAATCATCCCATTGGCCAATATTTCTGGAGAGATCTCTATGGAGAAGGTTTTTGTTAACCTTACATGGAGTTCCCTATGATGAACGGTTGGGATGCCTTAGACATGTTTTATAATACTTCAGTGTAAGAAGTTATACAGTAATAGAAGCTGTTTGTTCCATGAATGCTATCACTCTTAGGAAGGGGCAGACAGTTGAGTGGGGCACCTCGTCGTGCTGACGAGCACGGACACGATTAATATTATCTCCTTGGACTTCGCTTTCGATTGCAATGAGAATTTTAGGAATACACTGGTCTGCAACATCCACTATCCACGATTGCAAAATCCAAACTGAGGAATGTAAGCTTTGCGATCTCTTGCCCACAAGTCCCACGACAAAAGGGAGTTATTCTAAAGTGGCTCTCGCAGTGCCTATAAAAGCCGTCGGATGCTCCCATCTGAGCCTCACTAGCTGCCATCTCAAAGATCGACACACTTCAACTCGCTCTTATCTGTTCCTTGCAATCACGCCCGCAAACCTCACCATGAAGCTCGCAACTGTTGTCGTGTCGCTTCTCCTGACCTCAGTGCTTAGTGCGCCCGTTTCTCATCAAATTCTTGGCTTCTTCCCGCCAGTGTTCCCTTTCACCGTTCTCGCGCCTCCAGCACCAGCGCCGGCCCCAGCCCCAGCCCCAGCCCCAGCCCCAGCCCCAGCTCCGGCTCCGGCTCCGGCTCCGGCCCCAGGCACTGTTACAGTCACAGCCACCGATTCCAGTAGCGCTACCGCTGGCGGATTTGGTGGTGGCGGCGGTGGCGGCGGGGATGGTGCAGCCACTGGCGTGCTGGCTTCCGCCGGCATTGGTGGTGGCGGTGATGCATCTCCTGGATTATTCACCGGGGCTATTGGCGGGGGAGGTAGCGGAAATGTTGCCGCTGTCATGGGTACGGCATCCAACATCGGAACGTTCACCAATGCCGGTGCCGGCGGTGTAGGTGCTCCCGGCGGTGTGGGAACTGGGACGGCTGCTGCTATGACTATGTAGGTTGCGTTGCACCAAGGCGTGCTGAGTTGAGTGGAATCATCGCGATTCGTCGAATTCTGATGGCCGTGGGGGTTTACTTTGGTCCTGCGTCTTTACGAATTTAGACCTAGAATGATATCGTGTGGACTTTTGATCCTCGAGAGTCCCATGACTGCTCACCAATAAAAAAGTGCCATATTGAAGGCCACCGTCGTCTGTCGGAACCATAATGGAAAGCATAATCGCCATAGTAACATACAAACTAACCTGCGGACCCCACATGCGAGATACACGCCTGTCCGCCGCTCGACTTGCTGCCAGAATCTACCGTCATACCTTCGGTACCGACGGTACCAAAAGTGCCATCTTTACATCGCACATACACGGTATCATAACTGTGAGTATTGCGGTGTAAACCTTTCTGTTCCACTCACTACGGCTCTACAGTCCAGACGGTAGAAAGCTAGCCGTCTACCCCAAAATACCCTGCTGGGTACGTGCAAGGCGAAAGAAGCAGGCCCGTATTTCTGACTGACTGCTAGAGCTTAGAATACGGTAGTCATGACTGACTGACTGACTACAGCAATATCGATATAGTCTAGTCAGATTAGTCATAAGCTCTTAGAATCCAGTTTTTGATCGTCTGAGGGCGGCAAATGCGCCGTGAGCTGATCTTCTCGAACACTAAAGGCTCAGAGCATAGCATCACTAGAGAGATCATAATGTCAATAATGAATATTCAGGCGACAGTTACGAAGTGGACGGCGGTTATGCTCTTCATTAAAGTACTGTTTGTTGTTCTTATTCAACACTTTCCTCGAGAACCTATCAGTATCCCTAATTGGCATATTTTAGAGAATGCTAAAACGCAAATGCTATAACACATCTAAAAGCAGCTGCGTCTCGTCTTCTAATTGTTTAAGAATGTTGTTTGATAAATGCTGATTGAAATAATAGTCTTCTAACAAAGTTTGGGTCTATTTTCGTCCGGTTTTATTACCTCAATTCTTAGTGACTACTTTATGACTATTCTGACTGACTTAGAGCGAAATTACATGATTTTTGACTGTCTACTTTGCAAAAGTAGTCAGTCAGAAATACGGGCCTGGAAAGAAGTTCTACCACGCAGTAATCTGTAGGCTCTTCCGAAACGTTAGAAAAATTAAAAACAATTATCAGCGCTTTGTGAAGTAAACTTTTCAAAGTAAAAGACGCAAAGCTCCTCTGGAAATTATCTTTGAATACATAAGTATTTTTCTTTAAGCGTTCTATCAAGCCAAAACAACTTCTTTATTTTTTATATTAGTCTTCATATAATTAGTATATAAAGAAGCTTTTGTTCCGTAAGTGTACAAAATGTAGCTCGTCTTTATATTCTTATGCAGCATCAAGCAATTCTTTAACATATAATATAGTTTAGTTGAATATTGTTCGTGCCCTGGAACGGAGTCTGTTGGTTATAAGAGCTACTTTGGAACTCTGACAGACCTGATAGTCTGGCAGTGACACGTGAGAATTATTGCAAGGATATATAGAGTGTTTGTTAAAAGTTCCCCTTACGGAGCGGATGATTTGATGAAGAATCAATGCTTTGACTCCTTAGCTCTGAAATAGATATTTTTAACTTAAAAGTAAAAAATAAAAGTTCTCGAACTTAACATGAAATATTACAGAACAGAAGTTTTACACATATTTGAATTTAAATGTTGTACTGTAACAAATAAAGCTGGAGAAAGGTAATAAACAAAAACAATACAAAGCAGAACAGTGTTCTTCTGGCTGTTTTTAAACTTTATTTAGTGGTACCTAAATATTTGGAGGTAATACCAGAAGAACTATCTACATTTGCCTTGTACAAAACATTTCTTTTTGGATATCACCCAAGATATAGCTTCTGTGGTAACGTTTCCTAGAGGATGACCGGCCGTCCTTAAGAAACCCCCGCCAGGACTTTTCCCATATCTTCCCAGGGAGATAAGGAGAGTGCAGCGTGAAAGCGGCACTTTCTCCCTCCTTCTTCCCACCCTCACGTTGCGTCCGTCGCGCCGCCAAGGCACGAGGCCGCGGAAGCTGACTATTGCACGCGTTGCGCCGCGGTAGCATGACAACCAAGAAGCTAAATGAGTAGCGCGTCGCGCAGCACTGGCGCAACGGCGCGGAAGCTGAATGATTCGTTTGTCGGGCCGCCGAGGTGTAACGGCGCAGAAAGTAAATGAGGCAAGCGTCGCGCCAAGGCGAGGCGCGACAGCGTAAAAAAATTATATAGCGCGTCCTGTCCCTGTGACGCGTCAACGCAAAACCAGGTCTTGCGCGTCGCGCCGACAGGGCACGAAGACGCAAATGCAGCATGTTACGCGTCTCACCGGCGGAGCGCGACAACGCGAAGAGAAGCGGACGTCATGCGCCGCACCGTAAGAAGCAGTACAATGCCAAAATTAGTTTAATACAAGAACAAGAAAGGGTGAGAAAGTATCCAGCAGTCGACAACATCGCTTTGACAGTGGGATGAAGAGGATGAAGCGCACTTGTGCGAGAAGGAGAGCGCAGCACAATCATCGAAAGCGTCAGCCCAACGCCAATCTTGCGCACGAATTGTTCGAGGAGCTCGCTAAGGTTTTTCTTCAGCTCATCCATGGACACTCCAAGTCATACAGGGCCTCCTCACACGCGAATAGGTGGGCTTCGGTACTTTCTTCGTCGTCGTTCTCGTCGGTGAGCGCGGCGTCCTCTTCACACTGGATTGTATCTGCGGTTACCTCTTAAGCCTCATTTACAATAACGCATGTCGATTTTGCAACCGGAACGTTAGAACGGTCCGTATTGTCATCAGTAGCAGTAGCTAGCACTTCTTTCGTGGTCAACATTGTAACAAAGATGGGGAAAGAAGTCGAAGATGAATTTGGGAGGTCTGACGACGAAGTTAAAAAACGTCTGTTTTGGCATGTGATATACGACAAGAGGTAACCGGAGAGACAGCATGTTAACAAGTCCACATGGATAATACCAGAAGAACCGGCAGTCGTCCCCACGCCAGATCAGCAATGACCAGTTAGAAATGAACATAACGAAGCGAGTAGAACCAATACTAGGGTGTCATGTGGAAGACGGATATTACCCGAAGAACTAATTGATAACCTAAATAGCCAGATGAAATCTGGCCAACCACCGATCTACATAATGAAGAACCGTAGAGTGACATCACTCTCTACTATGGATATGGTGAGCAGGCTAGGGTATTTGTTGAAAACAGATAATCAGGCTACGACTTAGCGTATGCGAAGCATCGCAATTGTTCACATAAACCCCCGAGTTCGAGCGCTCACCGCCAACTCGACTCGCGCAGACCACCTTCCCTCTAGACAATCTTCCCCACCCGCTCTTCAACCGTTCCTCTTTTCCCTCTCTCTCTTTCTTTCTCCCACCATCTTCTCTTAGCGCGGCCCGCGCCTCCTTGCAACCAACCTTTCCCCCTACATTCCCTTGTTCGCGGCGGCCCGGTCTCCCGCCAATTCCTACGGAGTCGCCTGTGTTGCCCTCCATTGGGCTCATCCGCACATTGCGACCATCCCCACGTCTCTATTCTCCCGGGCGGACGTTGGCAGTGTTGCGCATCGCACTGGTTCTCTTTCTGTCGCCACCTCGCCTGGTTGTTAGGTTTGTGGTGGCATCGACGACAGACTCCTCCGCTTCAGTCCTGTCAATCTATCTTCCCGCCGACAACCTTTGTGTGTCTTGGTCTGTTGGTCCTGCATTCTGTTGTTGTGTTGACTCTTGGTATCGAACGCCGAGCCATATTCTCGTTGGAATCTTACCCCTGCCTTCAGTCTGCGGAGGAATTCCTATCTATCTTGGGGTTGTACTGTCTGCTCCTGCAGACGCCTGAGCTACTTTGATATCTGTTGCCCGTTTGGGCTGGTACTCTCGAGCATTTCTTGTGCCCTCCCTGGGTTTGTCACCACCCGCGTCCTTTCCCCCAAAAATGCCGTCCACAGTTCCCAAATGTTTGTATGGAAAGAAATTTTTTTCATCAGGAGCTCATTTGTTGGAATGGCAGTGATCGAATCACAGCAATGTTCCAAAAAGAAGGCGTTAAATGCGCCGTGTGACACGGCGCATATTTTTAAATAATTTTATTAGAATATGACTGATACTTTGAAGAAAAGGAGATCATTCTATATATAAGCGCGCAATTTTCGTCAGTGTAGCAACAACCTAGAAAGATTACCAAAACTACTGTTAGTGCTAGTATTTATTCTATTTTTGCTAAAACTGGCGTTACATTTTGAGCTGATTAATGAATGTCCACGCCAGTAGAAGTTTTGCAATCAGATTTTTTTTTTTAAAGCGAAAACTAGAGAATATGAGCAATCGTAAAGTCGAAGTTCCTTCAAGGTTCGGCCTTACAAAACTTGCAGATGTCACAACCACACGTACCTGTACACATTTCCAGACTGGTAATGGAAAACATTTTTGTAGCAATGTCATTGGAAAACAGTCCCGTTTTTCAACATAAGACCATTCTTGCATCGTTCTTCCTCGATATCACCACACTCTAAGTCTTCCTCTTGAAAAGCGAGCTTTCGCAACTGTTTTCTGCTGCGTTCTTATCATAGAAATGCCCAGCCCCCACCTTCTCGCGCACAGTTACCAGAAGCGAGACGACCTCTACAGCGTAGACTCTACACTGTAGAGGTCGTCCCGCTTCCGTGTAGACTCTACACGTAACTGTGTGTATATTGGGAGCATCCCGAAACAACAAAGGCGCAAAATCGCATTGTGTGCGTTTGTGTATTTGCGATTCGTAAGCCTTCCTGAAACCCCAAAAGCACAAACCTTGAACGCAAATAAACAATCATTTTACGAATTTTTCTCAGTATGTTATTCATCTCGACGTTGCCAGATACCTCATCTCCTCGCTCACATTGCTCCTCCAACCTATTGCGGAGAACACAATCTATCTCAAGCTCTCACTTTACTCTCGGCCAATATTCTAATCATGCTCTCCTCTAAACATGTTTTGCTCTTGATGATGAGCATCAATGATGATGACTTCTACGGAGGCCTTTCCGCGTACGAAAGACAAATCTGCCAAAGTCGCATTTCTCGTCGCGCGTTAATTCAACCAGCATTCTCTCCTTTCGGATTCTTGTTCCGTTCTGGATGCAAGCAATCTTTAATAACGCTCACAGGAATGGATCATCCAGCATTCAACTATCTACTTCAACTCTTTCAACCATATTATGACGGCTTAACGCCATATACCGACGATGGATATATCAAGTTCAAAAGGATCTCCACTATTGACCGACCAAGATCGCTACAATCCAACAATGCTTTGGGTTTACTTCTGGTGCACACACGAACAAAAGGATCGAGCTCGAACCTCTCGTTAATTTTCGGCTGTACGGCGAGCGTCATGTCTCTCTTCATTCGCTTTGCCCGACGAATTGTCATTCGAATCTTACGAGGGACCAATCGTATTGGTGTTTGCATGCCCTCAATGCAAGAGATTGAGAGTTACAAAGCACAAATAGAATCATTTTATCCGGCGCTTCGTGATGTTTTCTGTTTTGCAGATGGCTTGAAGGTAAGGCTTCAAGTATCTGGCGACGATGCGATCCAAAACAGGTACTACAACGGTTGGACACACGACCCTTACGTTGGAAATGTTCTAGTGTTTTCACCGGTTGGAACAATCATCTCATGCGGTTTAAATGCGCCCAGATCAATGCATGACTCTTGTACTGCGGAGATAACGGGTGTTTACCACGCTCTACAAGGCGCTTTTCAAGCACACGGAGGTCTGTGCGTTATTGACGTTGCGTTTGCACAGTCGAGGCATGACTTTTTAGTGAAGAGTGGCCATACGTGCGATGGTACGCGCAGAGGCTTTTTAGCGGCTCATCAAGCTATATCATTGCGTCAGAGCACTAAGTGGGTTATGCGTTCGTTTCAGTCCGCTTTTCCGCGTGTGAAAGACAGAATGACGTTCAAAGAAAGGGGAGAGCGAGGTTTACTTCTGCAAAGTTTGGTTCTGCTTTTTAACGTTCGTACCAGACGTGTTGGTCTTAACCAAATTAGAACGGTGTTCTCTGAGGCATTGGTGGAGAACCCTTCCAGTCTGTCCTCTCAATTGAGTGCAACATGAAGATGGGTTGTTTACTCTATCTCACTTGCAGAAGGTAAAGATTGGATTGGCTCGTTGATTCTATTAGGACGTTGTCCCGTCATATGAAGGACCATCATGTCCATCAATCGATTAAAACGGCGGTTTTCTCTCTCTTCTCTCCTTAGCTCGCGCGCTTCACGCCTCGCAGCCTGCCTTTGCTGCTCCTCCCATATTTCCTGACGCCGACGTCTCTCTTCCATTACCGATAAATTATACATTTGAAACATTTCGTCGCTGTTTCGTTGAGCTGCTCGTCTTCCCTGCAAAGCGACGAGCGGATGAGAACGATTAGGAGCGCTCAACACAATGTTGTTACCATACCCAGGCCCTCCGTCAAGTGCATGATCATTGCTCCGCTGTGCTGTCAGTGCGTTACTCGTTCCTGGCTCCGGTGCGTCTTCCATTGCTGTTGGGGGATCATCAGGCACTGCATTGAGAGTAGTACCATTCTCTCCGCTAATCTCTGGAATATTCACATCCTCTCTTCTGTTCATTGTCTCGCTCACTGTTTGAAGGTCCTCGTACACCTTTTTGGCCTTAACTACATCCGGCGGGCAATGCGGCGCTCCCGTGGGCATCTTCGTACGGTGAAGGATGTTGAACTTCCGACGCAACGACTCCGGTGTTCTCTTGTACTCTCTATACTTCTTTTAGTGCTCCGCAGCCACCAAATCCCACTCGTTAGGGCTCATGGGTAGAATGTTACCAATCAGAGTGAGGAAGCTGAGGTTCTCCTCCATTTAGAATCCGTAACCGCGGTGCTGACGAGCGACGGGACCATCTGAGCTTCCTCTCTGCGTACGCTGAATCGGAGTCGTTCGAACACTTCTGATTGTGCCATTGCCATTGTTGATGCGATTGCGATTGACGCGTCCAAGTGTCGGCCTGAACCTTGGCCCGGCAGTCGTTGAAAGTGGTTGGGCGTGGCTGTGTTGCGGTGCCAAGGCATGGTCTGCGAGTGTCTGCTGTGTCTCGACAGGCTCGATCTCATCCGCATCGAGATCATCACTTAGAAGAGAAGGCATAGACGCCATTGCAGGTCGTGCTCTCCCTGCCGCTCCCGACGAAGACGGGGGACCTGAGCGCAAACCATGGTTCAATTGTTCTCGCAGAGAAGCTCTCTGCGGAGCAGAAGAAGCATGATCCATGGTGTTCGTGAAACGCACAGATTGGTAGACGGCAATAGAGGGAAGGAAGGCATATATGTCAGATGATGGTCTTTGCAGCGTGGGCGAAAGGTAAAAGTAGTGCAGAAATCGTACCCGTTGCGTTAGGCTCCAGGGGTGTTGGCTGTCGGGCACGCAAGTATCTTGCTTCGGTTGAGGTAAAGACGATCATCGGAATCCATCGCAAAACGGTGGCGCATCGAACGAAAAACGCAGCGGAATGAACGCGAAGAAAAGAAGCCGCGCAGCGAAAGCAGCCCAGTGTTATTCACATGTGGAGAGCACGCGCTCAGAAAGAACGTGTTTGCGACGGGAGCAAAACTTGGTCACCGGGACGAGCACGCTGACCAAGTTGGGCTCAACCGCAAGCGCAAAGTCACGCTAGGCGATCAAATCGTGACTTTGCGCGTCGAACAAAATGCGTTTTCGCGGTTTCAGGATGCTCCCATTATTGGTGCAATTTTCTCCCGTTACTCCTTCCGTTGTGGTCCAGGGAGCTGCGGGAAGCGGCCAATATTGGACTCTCAAGCAAAAAAGAGAATTAAATACGTTCCAGTATTACAGTAGACTAGCTTGTGCTATACATTCTAGCCTTACCTGTCTGGAAAAACTCAACAAAATCGGTGCTCAAAAAACCCTAATGCTCATCGCTCTTTTTTTTTCTCGCGTTACCACGTGACATCGTTTATCGAGAGATGTGCATCAAAAACTTCGGCTAAGTAGCCTGAAACTATGCTACTTCGCCAATGTGTACGACACATATTGAACATATTACACGTATGTAACATATAGACTTTTGCACAAAGGTATTTACCTTCGTATCTTTAGCTTGTGAGTCGCTCTTTCCAAAACCTTATGCAGTACGTATAGAGCATCTACATCTTAACCACTAGTACTACTGTCTTCGATAAACTATACGCTGCTGCAGTTGCTAATCCAGCTTGTTTAAGGCATATATGTGCATTTTGAGGCATATATACGCATTTTCAACAGCTGTGTCTTTATTTCGCAAGCGTTTCATAGCTTGAAAGCTTGTTGAGGCAATGATCCTCCGCTGCAAAACAGAGGAGCAAAAAAACAGAAACAACAAAAGAAGCACCTCTCAGCTACGGCCATTATAATAAGTGTTCTAGAATACCTATGTTCAATGCATATATCCCATATTAGGTGGCAACATGGCAGAGAAAACGTCATATTCGAGAAAAGAGAGTATTTCTCGGAACGCGACAACAATGCTGTCGACGTTTCGTTCCACGTAAGTGTCAAAAACATGCTTTTGAACGTTTTAAAAATTTTTGAAATATAAATTATACTCTTCTTTTCGTTTTTTCACAAACGCAATAAAGAAGTCTTTGTATTGTGCAAAAAGGCACCCCTCTCATTTTCTGTGGCAATGGCTGTCAAATGTAAACATACACGGGTTTCCCGCAGCTCCCAGAGGCCGAAACCAAATATAACTGACCTCCAATTTGAGTGTCGTCACCACCGATAGAAAGCAAAAAGCCTGAGCTACCTACACAAATCAAACGGAATGATATAACACAAAGAACGACCAGATAGACCTGTATTACTAACCCTCAAAAAATGTTCTAAACGATCGGCATCACACAACTGTGGAAAGTCCAAGTGCTTAATTCTCATTGGCTACTTGCTAAGTTGCACCATTGCAACAGGTATGGACTTTCCTATCGGCTACGCGGTGGAACGCATCTTTGCCAAGAAGGCACTCTGAGCACGAGCTGCTCGACGAACGCGGCGAGAAGCAGTCAACATGGTTCTTCGATTTGCTCGACTAGGCAGCGAACGCTGTGAATAACGCAAGGCTGCGGCACTCTCGACCTCCGTCTCTTCGCCATTTTCAGTCTGCGCCACACTGCGACCTCCAGATCAACGCCTTCTATTGCGTTCTTTCAAGGCATTCAAAACCACTTCGGCTTTGAGCAACACGCCTCGTCGCGTGTTAATTCGTACTGTTCCGTTTTCTCGTACTTCTGCATGACTAACAAAAGAACGAGCCTGCGACAAAAACGTTACTACAAAATCTTTCCAGTCAACATTTTGGTTGTCCTTCTCGTCTTCGACAACATTCTTCAACGGACTCACACAAGCCTTGTACACCTCCTGACACCAAGTACCAGTTCTTTCAAACCCCGACATAATGTTGGAGTACGTGCATGCACCAGACAATGCTTTTGCGATGCCCTCGGCAATGTGGAATGCATCTAACACGTTCGCCTTTCTCGTAATTTCATGGATGTAGCGCTGCATATAGGACTTGAGAGCAGAGAAAACGCTCACGTCCAAAGGCTGCAGGATTTGACATGTGTGGGACGGTACCCCAACAACTACCACCTTGTTTTCTTTCAAGAAGTAAAGAACATTGTACTGAACGTGTGCAGCGCATCCCTCCAACACCAACAAAAGGTAGTCCTCACTAGAGCGGTGGTCTTTCAGTTCGCCCACAAATTTCTTAGCCCACTCCACGAAGGTGATGCTGTCAACACCAGCCGAGTTGTGCTGAAAGATATGCGCAATAAGAAGGAAATCATGAAGCGTTTGCACACGCCCCGCCATACGGCGAAAGTGCGCCTGCTTTCCTGGAAATACAATTTAGGGCGTCACGCATTCACCAGCTGCTGAAATCACTGGCATAACGGTGATGTGATCTAGGTTTCTTCCGGTTCAAACCAGTGTTTAAAATAACTTCTTATCCGTGAGACCAATGCCTTTCCGCAAACTGCGACCCACAATCCGTTTGAACGCAATTCTACTCTCGTCCACATTGAAGATCCGACGAACGTCCGGGATATTATAGCGATCAATAGCCGCATTGATGCGGAAAATATGTTTGGATAAAGTTTCCTTGGTGACGGCGTTAACACGTTTGTCCTCCATAACTTGAACAGTTTTGCATCGGAGCTCTGGATGACGGACACAAATTTTGTTCGTCCAAGCACGTGATGGCCTTCCATTTTTGAAAGGAATGGCTCTCTGTCTCGAAGCAGAAAACAGTTTCAAATACTGCTCGGTGAGGTCACATAATCCTTGTCTGGTAAGAGAAGTCTTTTGGCGTGCATAGTACCCTACTGCCTCTACTATGTTGTTTCCTTCGTGGCTGGTCAGTGCTGGAGTTCGACCACCACTGTGGTACGTGAGTACAACGTCATCATAATGAACTAGTTTTTGTCCTTTGAGACTGTCTAAAAGGTGGAGCCAGCCTCGTTGAACCTGTCCGCATCTGAGACCGAATCGTCGTCCAATGGCTGCATATGTCTGCGACGGCTGTTTGAAATAATCCCAAACGGATTTGCGAAGAACTTTTCGATCAAGTGGCATTTTTTTAGTGCTGGTATGACACGGACTGTGATGTCTGGCAAGCTCTGCGGTATAGTGCTGAGGATAGAACCTCTTTTATACACGATTGTCCATTCTTTTTGGGGCGGAACCTACTGTTTTGGTGTTTTGGTTTCTTCTCAAAGAAGTAACAACTAAAATATCAAACTATCCCGCGCTGCCGGCCAACACTATACACATGTGAAACCGTGGCTGGCTTGTAACGGCGCACCTGGCATCCGGCCAACTCAGCACACGTGTGTAGAAACACTACCCTTCATATACATACCCCAAAATAGGGCTATTACCACAGTAGCCTCTCATAATATGAGGTGTCGGAGCCAGTATCGGATCAAGGAAGTATGAAAAGCACCTCAGTGCATCACTCTTCAGGGCCTTTTGTTCTACATCGTCGGATGATTATCATAACGACGATGGTAATCCCGGAACATTGGAAATTGAAGTTATGAGATGCACGGATAACGCGGATTCCGTATGGAAAGGTGTAGAGGTGTACCACTATTCGGTTGTCATGGAGTTTTGAATCTTTTCACAATTCTTAGTGATACACCGTGGGTTTTGGTCCGACACTGTCAAAACTGCCCGGGATGGAAGGTTCACCTTAAGTGCTTAGAATAATCTATTATCTAGATATTTCCGATAACCCTTTACAAGCGTCTGTCTCTTGCAGATGCTAGTTTTTGGCGAGGGTCGTCCAGAAAGTGGCAAGGGTCGTCCAGTAAATTTTTTGAAAAAATATCGAGATCAATTATTTCAAAATTTGAAGATAATTGCTTGGGTCGTCCAGAATCGCTGTGCAGTAAATACTGGTGGGTTTTCCACTCGTGCTAGTTCTTTAGTCGAGGGCTACCTGAACGGTATTTCGCGAAGTCTAGGTTCAGTTTCCATTAAGGTGCATATTACACGATACCTTCTGCGGAATGATACCCTGCAACGCATGGAATACTAGTGCTAGTACAGATGATGCCCATTATGAAATCATACCGTTTTATTCGTATCTATTCTTCTATCTACCGCTTTTGCTAACCACTACTTCGCTATATTACATGTACCATTTCCCCATGATGGATCGGGTGTAGGCGCAATCTGCGGCAGATGCCGCAGAGGGCACCTGCACTAAATTGCGGTATCGGTAGAACACATACGCACCCCGAGAGGATGAGGCGCGAAGCGCCTCATTCTCTCCGTTCCTCATGTAGGGAACCATGCCCAGATGCATGGTTCCCTACTTGAGGAACCTGCACCTGCAACTCGTGAGCTACGTACGCATCAAAAGTCATTTACCTGTATACGCAAGCAGAAAGTATCCATAAGTTAGTCAATGCTTCGTTGGATACATTTGAAATGCGATGGAACGTACCATTGATAAACCAAAACAGAAACGTTGCGCTAGAAAATTCGAGGGACCTAGTAAGCCGCAAAAGGAAGAAGAAGAAGGAAAGGGATCGGTTAGATTACCAGCAATCCATTCATCGTAAAACGCGAAAGGTGTCGAAGCGAGAACTCACAAGCAAGGATGCCAAGAATGCCCATGCAGCAAACATACCGCAATTCCCCCTAAAAACGTGCACCTGCAACTCGTGAGCAACGTCCGCATCAAAAGTCATTTACCTGTATACGTAAGCAGAAAGTATCCATAAGTTAGTCAATGCTTCATTGGATACATTTGAAATGCGATGGAACGTACCATTGATAAACCAAAACAGAAACGTTGCGGTAGAAAAGTCGATGGACCTAGTAAATCGCAAAAGGTAGAAGAAGAAGGAAAGGGATCGGTTAGATTACCAGCAATCCATTCATCGTAAAACGCGAAAGGTGTCGAAGCGAGAACTGACAAGCAACGACACCAAGAATGCCCATGCAGTAAACATACCGCAAGATGCGATAAACAAGAATGCAGCCTATGTCCCAACCAAGTACCAGAATCGCCTATCCCGAACAGCCAGGCTGGTAAACGACCAATTCCATTTCCTCTTTCAAGATCAAGTTAGTCAATGCTCCGCTGGATACATTTGAAATGCGATGGAACGTACCATTGATAAAGCAAAACAGAAACGATGCGCTAGAAAAGTCGAGGGACCTAGTAACTCGCAAAAGTAACCCAAGCTTATTTCCTGCCGTGTACATGTCGCAGAGCGCGAAGAGACGTGGTGAGGATTGGTTAGTTTAGAACAAAGATACGTAGAAGGATATGGAAGCACGTACGAAAAGACTGCACGGAAAGACTGCACGGAATACATCCGTGAGATACGGATGATGTCCGCTTTATGGAGGCGTCCATTAGGTGGACATGAAGCGTACCGCATTCTCTTCCACGCACTCTACTTCGTAGCGAGTGCGAGGGCGGAGAAAGGTACGACGGAGCGCCGCTCGTGATCCGTGCCATCCACATCCTCGAGTTCTACTCCGGCGGAGTAGAACGCGAGGATGTGGATGGCACGGATCACGACGGTAACGATAGGTCGGACGCCGGAGGCGCGGCGGCGGCGGAGGGAAGAGATTTATTTTTCTGTGCGAGATTGGACAGGTGTACAGCGTAGAACGTTGCGAAACCACAGGTTTATAACCAGTGGTAGATAATACGAGACGTACAACCTTGTGTTGAGGTCGACGTGTACCTACGTTCCTTTTTGAACGAAAGCACGTGATTTAAACTCAAATTATATTCTCCATTCTCAGCTTGACGTCGATCTTGACTGTCGCCAGACCTCCTTCTCCCCTCGAACGACCTTCTTTTGCCATCTTTGTCGTAGTTCCTCCTTCATTTCTTCTTCCCATGATCTACTACTGTACACATAAGAAGCGTGGGTGCCCGTTCGGTACTCGCCGAGGAGTGCTATCTCTTCAACAGCATGTTAACCATTGCCCGTTTCGTCTCAAAGCCACGCTCGAAGATGACAATAGGCCGCCCATTCGAAGAAGCAACCGTCTCAAGCTTTCCGCGCCCGCGCCCGCATCTTCCGAAACGGTCACTGCCCCTTGTCGCCTTCCCGAGCCTTCGGTGTCCGAGGACAGCGTTGACCCCACTCCGTGCGCCCCTCCCATTCCGGACACTTCGCATTGTGTTTCTCCTTCCCCGGGTCCCGCGTCATTAGAGCGAGAACACGGAAGCAGTTCACGCCCAGTGCCTTCTGAGGAGGCCCTCGGTGATTTGCATATGGATTATCTCACGGTTTGTCTGGCTTCAGTAGCTTCCAACCTTGGTCATCGTGAAGCAGAAGAGCTAATTGGGCTACTTCGGGACCCGCGATTCTCGCAAAAGCGATTCAACGAGACCATAACAAGTTCCAAGCGCTGTACAGAACTGAAGAACGCCATTTTCGAACGATACGCCTCAAAAGACGCTTTCAATCGAAGAACTGTCTCGCCAGAAGGATGTAAGTTCAGCGCCACCCTCTACACGAGAGACCCCGTTCAGACACTTGTGAAACAGCTGCAGTTGGCTAACAACGAAAACACATTCTTCCACCCTATACCTCAGACCCACTCCACGATAATATCTCACGCCATGTCCGGCTCTCTCGCAAGAGACGCCACCTCAAAACTTAAGGAAATGGTCATGGGCTCTTTGGGTAGTAGAATAGTGCGGTACTCCCAAGAAATAAGTGACAGTGAATCTTTCGTAGGTATTCTGCATGTATACACCGATAAGTCTTCAACAACTCTAAAGCAAACATCGGTTACCGCCTATCCTCTTCACCTCATATTTCTCAACTTCTCCAACGAGCTACGCCGTAAGCGCATCCGTGATGACCTCACAGTAGTGACATACTTTCCTACAACACTGGTACAGGTTTTCGCATCTGAAGCAGACGCAATGCCATTCGTTTCTAGCAAGTCTCTACGCGATTCCATGATGCACATCCTTCAAGAATCTCTTCGTCAAGTCCTGTAGCAAATTATACATTTGATGCAGAAAGGTTTTCAGTTCATCGGCGAAGACGCAGCATATCGAGTGTGCCATCCTCTGCAAGTTTTTGTGCGGATATTCTGAGGCTAAGGACATTCTGTATACTCTTCATAGGAGCCAAACGGAAAGGCCTTGTCATATATGCAAAGCCCCTCCCTCATCTTCAGGCGGTAATGTTCTTACGTCATTCACTGGACTCTCTCAAAACCACACTAAAAGCGTCAGAAAGACATACTCAGTTATTCTCGAATATGCAAAGAAAGGCGAAGGAGAAAGAAACTTACGTCGTGCAAGGGAGACGAGATCCAAGTCGGATATTTTCATGCGTTCCAATTCCATATCTCCATTCTCTCGTCCATCAAAACCGCCTTGACCGTAAGATTCATCCAGGGGTTATTTCTATGCAGTCTGTTCGAAACAAGGAGAGCTCGCTTCGAACAGTTACGCACTTGCATCTCGGCATATTGAAACTGATTAATACTCCAGAAATCGAGAGACTGTAGTCAGAGACCCTAAGCACTGCAACAGAATCATCATGTTTCTATTGCAGTGCTTAGAGCGGATGATCCGCGTCACGTTCATTTCGAACGATACGTACTCAAATCCAGAACTTTACAAACGCAAATCTATCTTCCATGCAATGCAACTTTTCTGTCAGAAGTTTGCCCATAGATTTGTCCACGACGAAGAAAGGCAGGTTACTGAACCTTCACCAAGGCAGATCTCCTTTGAATGATGGAGGCCAAAGCATACAAAGACATTGACATATTTCTCCTTTCATGATGGAATTCTTTGAAATCTGATGGGGAGCGCAGGACACGGCCCCAATCAGAAAAATTTTCTCTCAGTACTCGGACGTCGCTTGGAATAATTATAGGTGCATTAGTGGGCCATAATGTAATGAAAGCTCTATTTCGTCTCTTCGGTGGCAGATTGAAGCCTCCAAATGCTGCTCGACAACGTAGTCCGCAGCAATTCATAGCTCTGGAAGTGGAACTCTGAAGTTTTATAACGGCTCTTAACAGAAGAAGAACTAACACCTTTGGCAGCATTTTACGGTATCTCCACAACACATCGATTTATATCTCCTCTTGTATTGTTGCTGACAGGCCTTGATACCGAGAGGCGAAGCCATAGGAGTTCAATATTGGAACTATTGTCATGTGCTACAAGCCCAAGCACGCCGGGCTGAACAGTTTTCATAACTACCATATGTTTTGCTTTCAACTACCACTCTTGTTGCGTTTTTCTTCCATAGATTTTTATACTGAATGAATTTAGCATATAGGAGCTGCTACAGCCCCCGTTCTCTAAACCTGTGAGGATCATGTAGTAGTTAGCTGATCAAAAATCCATTTGGTTCTTTTTAGTGTTCCGCAGAGAAATCCACTACCACTATAATTCAGGGATTCTATGATCGGTGAAGGCCTTCATTGCTGTTTACCAGCCCGTCGGAACGAACCAATTAAATTTCGATATTAGCGTAAAACGCCAGTGCCGATGGGCTCATGCTAGACGATATTACCTCATCTACATCATCGGTGAATTTGTATCTTCACCGAAAACAATAGTGGCGAGTATTTTAAGTAGCTACCTACTCTCATCACTCTGTTTATCTGCAGCTTATCCCGGCGCATTACCACTTTCGTGCGTGAGAGTGTTGAGGCGCTTTCGTAGTTCGTCACCTTGCTGCTCTGAGCAGTGTAAATAGTGTAGTTTGTCAATAAGTACACAACTTGTAGTAAACACATGGTCGTGAGTTTTTTTACTAGATGAGCATCATTTGGATACGAAAACTAGTTGAGTCTTGTCCAATGAATGTATATTGTGCTTGCAACAAAAGGACTGTGAGTAATGCATCAAACTGTGTTTTGGGAGGTGTGGAAACGCTGCAAACGGTTTAAAAATTTGTCTGTGAACAGGTGGTTTTAGTGGATTTAGACTTATGCAAGTAATCACTGCGCTCTCGAATTGTGCTTTTTAAGAGCTTATAATACTCGAGATATACTCTTATTGATGTACATCCGGCGTTGTCTCTACAGCTCTTTTACCTCCCGCCAATACACGTGGCCAGCAGCGTTCACGTGTTGGCGGGCAGGTGCACCGTAATGAGTGCGGGAAGTGTGGAGGAAGGTGTTTTGGGAGGTCTCTGCATGGTGCCAAAATGTGGCCAGAACGTGCGCGTGGGCGTGGGGGGGGGTCGGTTGTGTTAGGGTGGCTACCCTAACACAACCGGACCCCCCTGTCCGCGGGCACGTTTTGACCGGTTTTCTAAAAAATGTGCTTTTTTATGCCTGCGGGCGGGGGGGTCGGTCGTGTTAGGGTAGGTACCCTAACACGACCGGACCCCCCCGCCCGCGGGCACGTTTTGGCCGATTTTTTGAAAAATGTACGATTTTATGCCCGCGGGCGGGGGGGTCCGGTCGTGTTAGGGTACCTACCCTAACACGACCGACCCCCCCCCCTTACCCGCGGGCACGTTTTCGCCTCATTCTGGTAGCATCCACAGACCTCCTAAAACACACACCGCACGCAACGCCAGCCAAAACGTGGCGCATGCTGTTCGAGCTGAAGCGCCTCGCTGAGGTTTACTAATCGTTTAATCAATGCCTCAGTGCGCTCCAGGGAGTTTCCAAATTGCAGTTCATGTTTGGAGAAACGTTCGGACAACTTCTCAACGGCTTGAAGTACAGCTAGTCAAATGTCCCAATCTTTCTGCATCAGTTCTTCAAACACACACAGCAAATTAAGTACGTGTTCTTCTAGCTTCTCAACGCCCGCCACCCCTGTGATTGAAGATTGCAGGCACTGAATCGCTGCTTTGCACAATAGCTTTTGCGAGTTTCGCGCTTTGTTCCAAGCATCAACAGCATCTGCATCAGACCCAGTTTCCCACACCATCTGCGAAACATTTGGTACGCTAGCGTTTACATCCGACTAGTTTGGAGACACGAGCTCTGACAAGTGGTCCCTGACTTTCTCGTACATGCAAACGGTTTCTCGGGTGTTAACCAGCACCTTCCTCGCCGCATCAATTGCTGCAATTCGATAATCCTTCTTCCCTCGATCAGATTCGGACAGCAGGGGCTGCACAACAGCTACGCTCCCTCCACACGACTCCCACAAAGATGCGCTTGAACAGAAATCTGCCAAAGACCCAATGGCCTCAATGGCAACATGCTGTCCTTTCCAAATATGACCTGGAAGCACCGCTAACAACGTTTTTGCGCTTCGCGACATGTACTGTACATCGACAATGTCATTTGAAGCGTTCAACGCACGAAGTTCGTGAGGTCCCCTAGCGTGGCTGCGGCGTTCCTTTTAACGCGGTACTGAGCAGAAGTAGATAGCCGTTGCTCACATATTTCAACAATCTCCTTTGCGTACAAAAGAAGCCCGGCCTGAGTACTTGGCGCACCTTTATTCCAGGCGTCTTTCCAGTTCTTGCTGGCATCTCCTGCGTCGTCGTCTGTTTCACGGCGCCCCATGTATGCGAGGGGCAGTATAGAGCTTGCGTGCTGCTGGGCCGTATCGGGCGCCATCCGCCACAACCCAGCAGCGAGAGACGAGGCAAGCGCGCGATCCCGAGGATCTTCCGATGTGGCCTTCTTGCTAATTTTGTTTGCAATACTTTGCAACTTCATCGACGCGGCACAACTTTGAACCTCTGCCAGCGGCCTTGCACCATGCCTTTCGAAGCATTGCGTTGCGCTCCATGCCCGCAGCGCTTGCCGCTGAAAACTGCAGCTTTGCAGCATATGGTTCCATGACCACTGCTCTGGATTGCAGAAAGCTCGACATCAACCTTGCCGTCGCTGCACGCGTAGGAATTCCCACTCCTACGCGAGCCAATCGTGCCAGATTCGGAACCACCTCCGCCGCGATTGTCTCGTCAACTTGCCCTATGAGCCTTTCAAGCGACTCGATCAAAGAGGACGAGGACATACTCGCTGCAGAGACCAGAGCGTTTTGCAGCTCCTCCGGTGAGGCTACATGATACTCCGCGTAGTTTAAGATTTGCGGCTCGAGCTCTGTCGCAACCTCCAACAGATTCGCGATCAAATCCGGCACAGACGACCGCAAGGCCGTTCCTCCATGTCGTGTGATCTCGGACAGAGTCTTTGACACGAGCGCTCTCACCTCCTCGGCGCTGTGTGTGAAGGACGTCATATGCACAGACAGTACAACGTCAACGGCTTGAGCCGATTCCTCTTCACCCAAATAGTTTGGATTACGTAGATGTATCGAAAGTTCCGAGAGTGCCCTTCCAGTCCCTTGAGCACTCTTTCGCACACTTTTCTTCATATCATCCATAGCCCTCAGTGTGTAGTACCAGAAATCCTTTAAAGAGTCCTTCACCTCCTCCCATGTGCGGGAGGCAAGAACGTCGCGAAGCGCGGCGCACCCCGCTTCTCGCGAACGCCATTGCCGGGAAACGATTGACTTGATGCAGTGGTCCGTCACTGCAAGCAAGTTCGCCTTGATCGCCTCGGCCACTGAGCCGTGACCAGAAGCCTTGACAACCGCGGATATAATTGAGCGCATAGCAATGCGAACGCTCTCTATCGGGTGATGGCAGTACACATACAAGCGCAGAAAAAGAATCTTCACGTGCGGTCGAAGCTGTTCGGCGGCGATATCATTATTCAAAAGGGAACTGCCAATGCTGCGCGCTTGCGACTGTTCCAGGTTGACCCATGTCTTGAGCTGGAGTACAGAGCTCCTCGTTGGTACCAGAGCGCGCGCCAGCCGTGTTTGATTCCACTTCCACGCCGCTGAACTCGAGAAACACTCCTTGATTGCCCGGGACGATCACCGCACCCCGCTTGCCGGCGGTCAGAGACCGGACGAGGTTTCCAACAATATCTTGCTGACCCTTCGGGGGAAGTATACGATATCGGAGAGCGCGTCGCAGCAGAAGGCGACGAGAAGCACAAAAATACATCTCCCAAGGCAGACTGGGTGGCAATGAGCGAGAACAAGTCTTGCAGCTCATGCCGTAACGCGCGTGTCACCTGCTCGCGCAGCGTGGGCGCGCTCGAAACCAGCAGCACCACCGCCAGCGCGGCTGCAGCAGCCGCTGCTGCGCGGTGCTCAGCGCGGCTCGCAGTGCGTGCAACGCGTCCGCGTCGGCGCGCAACAGCACGTGCAGATGGCGGCGGGCAGCAGCTGCAACCGGCGCGCCGGCGCGAGCTGCTGCACAAGGCAGCGCAGCGCAAACAGCAGATATGCCGCCACGGAGCAGCTATGCTGCTAGTGGCGCTCGCAATGCGCTTCGTACACTGCGATAATGGGCGCAAGTGGCGGGGGTGGCTCCCGCGCGCTAGCGCGGCGTGGCGCGCGAGTTTGCGCCGGCGCAGCCCAGCAGCGGCGAGTTGCATGACGCGTGGGCTGGCGTTGGAGGCGGCGAGGATTTCGATAAGGCGCGCTTGCGTGTCAGCTAAGGCGAAGATGTCTTCAGGCCAGTGCATGGAGGCGGCGCGTGCCGGCTCCCCCAGCGGGCGCGCGTCGAGAATGGCGGGCATGAGCGCGCCCAGCGCGGCGGCGCGAAATGGAGACGAGTCGCGCGTGCTCAGCCACACGAAAAGCGACAGCGCGACGAGCGCCTACTCGGTGGCGGTTCGCACGGGCGGCGGGGGCGCCAGCGCGCGCGCGCTGGAGGAGAAGCGCGGGGCGGCTGTGGGGTCGGCCAGCACCAGCGACGGGATGCGCAGCGCTAGGTAGAACAGCGCGATGTAGCCGATGGCGCGCAGCGCGTCGCGGAAGAGCGGTGCGCCTTTGGTGCAGGCACCCACCGCACGCGGCAGCGGACGGCGTAGAGAGCGTTGTGACCAGCGCCGGTAGCAGGCGCACCAGGACGTGAGCTGAGAAGAGTAGCGAAATAGAAATAAATGACGTGGAACTGGTCCAAATCATAATTGCGTCGTATGATCTGGGTCCAATGGAGACCATATTTCGTCATCATTATCTCTACAGCTACATTTTGTACCAATAACGATCCATAAAATACAATACGGCAAGGCATCCAAATGGCCACTGTACTGTACACGCCCATTATACGGCCAATTAAATTTATTTTGGAAATAATTACGGCCACTAATCGGCCATTTATAGCCCGAAATTGATGTTCATAGGGGCGAAGTCTTGAAGAGAGCTAAGGAGCGCGCGTGATGCCCCGTTGGTTGGTTGGTTCATCCAGCGTACACGCCCATTCAGGCCGATGTCACTCCAGCGGCCGAGCATTCTTCCAAGCCTCCGGACCCTACTGCCAGGGTTACGAGGTTTCGTAACTTGGGCAGGTGCAATTACCTGGAGTATGCTGAGGTTCTTGAAAGTGTTCACTCGTCCGTCACCAATGTCTTAGATAGTGTGGTGTCGCTTCGTGCAATGTGTCTGTCTCTACGGGGCGCTCTGAACTTGTACGCAAGCTGGAGCGCACGGTCGCCAAAGATTTCGGTAAGAAAGATGCCATCGTGGTTGGCACCGTCCTTACGACCAACTGGCAGATCATCCCAGCTATTGTGGGTAGGGGCGATCTCGTCATCTCCGACGCGATGAATGACGCGTCTGTCGTGGTCGACGGTCGCTCATTCGGCGCCAGGATTCGCGTGTTTGAACATAATTTGGCAGAATCGTAGGAAAGTACTATTCTTGTTGGTATTGCTACGGGATAGCCTGACACAAGCCCTCTGTGGAAACGAATCATGACGGTTGTGGAGAGTATGTACTCAGTGGAAGGTCAGATGTGCAATCTTTGCCAGGTTGTCGCAGTCAAAAATAAGAATGATGCCTGCTTGTACGTGGATGAGGCGCATTCCATTGGCGCGCTTGGACCGACCAAACGAGGTGTTTCGGGGCGTCATCACTATGATAGTGTAGATACGCGTAGTATTGATATTATGATACGTACCTTCACTAAATCGTTCAGGACCGTTGGAGGTTACTTCTTTTCCGAATCTGCTTTAATTGAACGTATTTTCGCGCTTTCTCCAGCTTCTCTCTATGCGTCGGCATCATGTCCTCCGAAATCGTGGCAGCAGCTGCATTCGAAGAGGCTAGGACTGAAATAAAGGACGAAAGTGGATCTGTATCATTCGGGAAGATGAAGGAAGCGTTCATAAGCTTCTGTGGTAGATGCCGTGCAGATGTTTACGGGGTAACCGACACGGGAGTGATCACTGCGTACATCGCGCGATGGAGCAAATGCGAGTTAGTGGCAATGAAGCCGAGCCTGACGCTGCTGCGGGAACAGTACCGACACGAAAGGCATCATCTCCAACAGGGCTAGTTTGGCGAGGCGATGAAACTGTTCTGGGGTGTGATGAGCGCGCTGCCAATGGTTGTGGAGTCCAACGCGCGGGAGGCGGAGGGCACGAAGACGGCACCGGTGATGTGCCGTGAGTACATGGTCGGGCTGTACCTGGAAGCGGCGGGACGCACGACGAAATCGGTAGGCGACAGCGAGTGATAGGTGCAGTCGGCGGGGCTCTTCTCGCGGCAAAGAGCGCAAAGTAAGTAAAATTTGCGTCCAGAATTCTAAGGTGGGGAGCCATGATGGATGAGAATGAATAGCACGGTAGTTGACACGAGATGAGTTGCGACTTGCATCGCCACTTGGGAGAAAATGGAAACGCAAACTAGCACGAGCGCAGATTTGGGAGAGGGTCGCGGAAAAGAGTGGATGGGGTGGTGCGGCAAAGTAGAACCTCTACAAAAACTAGGAGACCCAAGAATTAAACTGCGCGAGATGAAATTCAATATTCCAAAATTTCTTAATTTTTTGAGTGTCAGCCTCTGCCACCCCCTCGCGCGCCCCAAATAGCCCAAAAACTAGCTTAGTTTCCAAAGCGAACAGACTATATTCCACTTTGCAGAACACAGACGAGGCCGCTAATTCTACTACTTAGGTAATGGCTCACCGCCATCACCAACCTAGAAAAGCTAACCCGGTGTGCGGCTCTATCTATTTCGCCTGCGGGACGTCTCCAACTCCTCGGGGAGCGAGTTACTGCAGCACGGTCTAGTTATCCCCCGGCTCCAAACCGGAGAGTGCACGCAGTGCATACCATCATTGGTCTTGGTTTTCTTCTCTTGTGACTCGTGGAGTGCACATATCTCTGTTTACCAACCAGTACTATCTCTCCGCCCCTGTTCTTGTGTTTGTCTCTGTTCTTTCTTTCGTTTTACCATTGGTTTGTTTTATTACCGCCTACTATTATTTGGTTGCTTTAACTTTCGATGTCTACATTGACTACAGCTACCATCGCTGGTCACGACATCCTTACACTACTGTGTCACCTTTGCTTCGTTTTCCCGCTCGGGCATTCTTCCTCAAGTGGTATATCCTGACGTTCTCGTGGATTTATACCCACACCGGAGGATACGGGATGCGTTGTCGCTGTGCGAACCTCTCTTGAAAGTGGGAATTCGAACTGCCTCGGTGGCTTTTCCCTTTCTGGGATTGCTCCACAAGTTGGTCTCCCGACCTAGAAGCTTGAGACCGGATTAACCTCAATTGGTGTTAACTATTTCTGATCGTTTTCGATTGGTTTCTTGTTTTCCAGTTTGGATATCTTCGTTGCTTTTGTTGCCATTGTTTGGCCTTGGTTTTGTTGCTTGTACTGAAGTGATCAGTCGGACCACATTCGGTTGATATGGCTGGCCCTTCAGAGGAGTTTCGTGGAGGTTCAAATTACTCCTCCGCCCGCGCGTCGAAGCAGGTGTCACGGAATCCTACGCAGGAAAGGCCGATTTCGCCTCAAGTGAAACAGACCGCGGATGTCCCGGCTACCCAGGCTGGTGGGTTGGCTGTGATATCTATCCAAATAGGTTCTCTCGTACAGGAGGTTGAAGAGTTAAAGACCCATGTGCAGGTTCTCCGTATATCGAATACCGATCATTTGCAGGATATTCATATTCTCCGAGTTCGTGTCGAGGAAGCCCAAGTTAGAGATGTTAGTGCAGAACTACGCACCATGCGTAAGGATATTAATTGCATGTTGGAAGGTTTCGGTGCCCCGACCATATTCGTATCGAACATCGAAACTCGTTTCGAGACTCTCCAGAGTATGATGAAGCGAGCCCAGAGTCGCATCGATACGCTCGAGGCTACTTTCCGAGCAGATGAAGAGTTCATTGCTGCCCAAGCAAGGGAAGATGCCCGCCCTCGGGTTTCAATCCGTCATTCTTCAAAGAAGTTCCGAAAGGACCGACCGACTACGTATGAAGACCGTTTGGTTCGCTCTGACTGCGACTCGGACGGTTCTACTACTTCGTCATCTGACTCGTCGAATAATGGATATCGTGACCGCTACGAACGACCGACACGGTCTAAGGTTACCTATGCTGCGCACGGCACCATCATGACCCGCGAGAAGCGTAAGAAGCACATTGGACTCAAAGAGTTGAAGCCCTCTAACATCCTGTTTCGGAAACTGTTATCGTATCGATATTATCGCTTAGACGATTCGTCACTTGATCGTAATCCTCGTTTCACAGGTCGTGTGAAGGACTGTATCAAGAGGATGGACCTCACGCTGCAGGAACACGCTTTCAGTGGTGAAGACGCAATTCTGGTACTGCACTTCCTTTCCGGTTTTGTATCGGAAGCCGACATACTCATGATGAGTGAAGCCCAGGCTTTCGTTGCACTACCGTATTGCCTTAAAGAACGTACCTGGAACTGGTTCAGTTCGCCCAGGCAGAGGGAGATGCTTTACATGCTCGTCAACACCCAAAACATTGGTCTTCTAGGATACTCCACGCGGAGAACTAGCCATCACTCTCGTTAGTCTACAGTTCTACGCAAAATACAGGTGTGGACAATGTTCATTTGGCTCAAAGCCAGGGCAGACAGTCCTTGCTTAGTACGGAGTTTCCGTCGACCTCAATTTCCTCCGAGGAAGACGCGGCTCTGTACGCTGGAAGACAGGTCGTACCACCGAAGGTGCCATACGCCAACAACACCACACGTTTGAGTACACTCGGTTGGCGAGATAACACTATTTCGTAACATCGGATGGATAACCGTACGGATTACCCGTCCACACTGCGATAGGTCAACGCTTACCTGCGATGTTTGCTACCATCGTGCTCATGTTTGGACCCACTGTCAGTTCAATCTGAGAGATATGTCGAAGATTATCGAAGCTTATGAGTCCCTTAGGGAAGAAGAACGTGCGCGCGTTCCGAATTTGTCTTACCAACAGGTCCGTTCGCTGTTCTTGCCGAATACTGTTGCATCGGTCGCAACAGGCGCTGGTATCTCAAGGAGCTCAAATCTCTGAGGTCTTTCAGTCCTCAGACGGAGGCAAAACCGCTTCGGTGGATTCGCCTTCTAAAAACTAATTTTGGGAGTCTCCCCGAACGGAGGGCTCCCAGAGAGTCGAGGAGTGTGGCGCCCGAGGGGTCATCGCTTTGCTCTCCAGTCAAGATCCTTACTAGGAACTCGGCTGATTCTGACGTGAACTCGAGACACTTTGATGTCCTGCGTCGACCGTGGGTGCGGTAAAGAAATCGCCGTGTCCCGGATGGGGTTATGGACATGGCCAAGCGTAACTACAAGGTTTACGCTGACCTTGGCCTGTCTAACCAATTTATGGTTCGACAGTTATCTGTTCTAGATACAGGAGCTGGTCCTAATCTTTTGGTTAAATCGTTGTTACCTGCCTCGTTACGGCCGTTGATTCGTCAACGTCCATCGCTAGATGCTGCCGATGCAAACAACAATCCGTGACGGACAGAAGGCTTCATTGAGCTCATGGTCTGACTGGGCCAATGCACAGTCCGATTGGAATTTCTCGTATGCGAATCGTTAGCTGCTCCCATTATTTTGGGCTGCGGCTTTTGCGACAGGTTCGTTGAAGCGATTCGTCCGCGTTCCAAATGTGTGGAAACGAAGGATGGTTCAACCATACCGATTGTTCGGAAGCCACTTCGACAAGCTTTCAAGCGCCAAGTTCCTCTTCCTGCCGCACAGGATAATCCAAATATGGATAGAAGTTCTACTCGTTTACGGTGCGCGTGTTCAATTTCGATTCCTGCCGAATCCCAAACTTGGGTCACTGTGAGCTCGGACCAACATGGTTTACGTGTCGTGCAACCGATACAATCATTGTATGATTCTCGTCGCCTTGCTCTTGCTAATGGAGTTGTTCATATTGAACCTCAAAAAGCCTTTTAAGCTTTTGATAGCCAATTTGGGGCCTAAACCTCAATATTTAACTAAACACCAGGTTATTGGTTCAGTAATGCCGCATCCGGACGCTGTAGTACCCACAAAGGTTACCCTCGCGGACGTACTCGGCGTACAACACTCTGAGAAGGGGGAAGAGGAGATAATTGGAACCCTTTCGGATGTCGGTACGCCGAACGCATCATTAGAGCATGAGGCAAAGGCTAGTCCTCCTGGACAAGAACAGAAGGATCCTGTTAAGGAATTGGAAGAATTGAATCTGGAATATGTACCAGACACTCGTCGTGAGAAATTACGTGATATTTTGAGGGAGTTTACACCGATGTGGGATGGTTCCCTAGGAAAGATCTCGATTACCGAGCACAGAATTGATCTCCTTCCGAACACTCGGCCGATATCGCAACACCCTTATAAGGCTGGCCCTAAGACTAGGGAAGAAAAAGAAGCTCAAGTTGAGAAGATGCTTAAGGCTGGAGTCATCGAACCGGCCCAATCCCCGTGGGCATCACCGGTAGTACTAGCTTCTAAGAAGGACGGATCGTGGCGATTCTGTATTGATTACCGTCGCCTCAATTCGGTTACAGTTAAGGACGTCTACCCCATTCCACGAATGGACGAATGCATTGACTCACTCGGGAGTGCTCAGGTTTTCACGGCCCTCAACGCGAATGGGAGATATTGGCAACTCCCTATCCGCAAGGAAGACCGTGACAAAACCGGTTTCGTGTGCCATCAAGGCTTGTATCGTTTCAAACGAATGCCATTTGGGCTCACAAATGCGCCCGCTACGTTCCAAAGAGCATTGGATATTCTACTGGCTCCATACAAGTGAAAGACCTGTTTGGTATACCTTGATGACATCGTCATATTTTCCAACAATATGGACGATCATTTGTCTCATGTGCGAGAAATCATGCGTGTTCTCCGCGATTCCGGAATAACTCTGAAGTTAAAGAAGTGCGAGTTTTTCACCGATTCGGTTCAGTATCTTTGAGATACGATCCGTCCCGGAAAGCTTTCGATTGACAAAGTTCGTGTCAAGTCCTTGAAGGAAGCTAAGCATCCGACGAATCAAACGGAAATCCGTTTTTTTCTTGGACTTTGTAACGTGTATCGTAGATTCGTTCCGAATTTTGCCGAGATCTCGGCTCCCCTTAACGAGCTTTTGAAGAAGGGCAGGCCAGTTAAGCTGGAACCCTTCAGGGAAGCGGAAGCTTCCGCATTTCAGTCCCTTTTGGACGCTGTAACGTCACCACCAGTTTTGGTCTTACCAACTCCTGGCTTACCATATTCGGTTGACACAGACGCTCGTGCCTACCAAGTTGGTTGCGCTTTGTTCCAAACCTTGGAAGACGGAACTCGTAGACCGATTGGCTATTGGTCAAGGACATTGAATGTTCATGAGAAGAACTACTCAGTATCTGAGAAAGAATGTTTACCGTCGTCTGGGCATTGAAAATACTGCGACCCTACTTAATGGGTACTCACTTCGAGGTGCATACCGACCATTCGGCTCTCCGTTGACTCTTCGGAATATCGGAACCCTCTGTCAGGTTAATGCGCTGGCGTGTCTGTTTAGCGGAATTCGATTTTGAAGTTCATTATAAGAAAGGTTCTCTAAACTGCCAAGCAGATGCCCTTTCTCGTCTAGAGACTAACACTTATACATCCTCCACGGAAGACTTGGGGATACCGTGTTTTATGGTTATGACCAAGGATGGTCTGATCGCGACGATAGATGATGACGTGTGTGACGATTTATTCGTTACCGAATCCACGGAACCCCCGTCGGGTTCCTTTGTGCTTATTACTCCTGAGGAGATGATAGGAGAGCAGTTGTCCGATCCATTCACGCAGATACGCTCTCGCCTCAATGGAGTTTTTCAGATCTAGTTCGCTATGAATGACCAAGGTTTTTTCGTTCGTTCCGTTAATAAGGAACATCCACAGATTGTGGTACCTCATACTCTACAGCAGAGAGTTTTACATCTGTCGCATTATGTGAAACTGGGTGCTCATCCATGTGGAAGGAAGTTGTATTTGACTCTACGCAGAGATTTCTAATGGCCCGCAATGGCGGTAGACTGCTACGCAATTCGCCGTGGTTGTACGGAATGCTCGAAGAACAATGTCCGTCTCCGGAAATACTCGAAGACGCTCACCTTTTTTCCTGCAAGGGCTCTTCTGGAGTTCGTGGCGATTGACATTCTTGGACCGCTACTCTGTACCGCTCGTGGTCATCGTTTTCTTTTGGTTATTACCGACAGGTTTTCCAAATTGGTTCGTACAGTTCCTTTAAGGACAATCACTGCAATGACGAAAGCGCAAGCGCTCGTCCAGCATTGGATTTTTGTCTACGGCCCACTTGTTCAGGTTCTATCCGACAATGGAGGACAACTCGCTTCGAAATTCTTTCAAGACGTCTGTCGTATCCTTGATGTCAGGAATCTGTTCACCACTACTTTTCATCTCCAAGGGAACGGTCAAGTTGAATGGTTCAACCGTACGATGCTTAATGCATTACGATCCTACGTATCGGATCACCCTAAGAATTGGGACTTATTTACAGACGCTATTACGTATGCCTACAATACACAGATTCACCGCGTCACCGGTTTATCTCCGTTTGAGCTCGTACTATCGAGGATACCGCCTTCAGTCGCTATCGAGTCTCAACCCAAGTTGGGAACCTTCCCTTCACACCGGTTATATCGGGATACCTGGAAAGCTTGGTTAGGAAGGATGGTTCCGGTCGCTCGGAAAGCTATGTCTAAAGCACAAGCTGCCTGCAAGGCTAACTTTGACAAGCGAATTCGTACACCGTTACCCTCGGTTCTTAATCCTGGCGACCTTGTTTTTGTCCGTAAGGAATATTACAATCCTGAAAAGGAACCAGAGCACAAACTCTCTCCTATTCCTGAGGGACCTTATAAGGTAATTTCCACCGAAACGGACACTGTCGTACTGAATATCAATGGCCTTCATGAATGGCTCTCACGCGATCGCGTCACGGTTGCTCTCAATCTTACTGTGGAAACTATCACGGTACCCCCACAGGGTAATTCAAGTGAAACTGAAGCTACTTCGCCGTCACGGCACGCTACAGTTCCGCATCCGGATCGAGGCTTGACTGTTTTGCAGCAGGAGTCGGCTAATTATTTATCTACTATAAAAGAGAATTCTATGGATCCACAAGCCCATGTAACCCCACGACCCGAGATTGTTACAGCATCTGTATCTCAGACGGAGAAGGGGGAAGAGACGCATGACGTTGTTTCGTCCTCGATACCGAGCTCTGCACCTCGCGGCGATGAGTTGCCACAGCGTGGAAATCCTCCGAACCAATTGGTTACTTCCGTTAGGAATCGTTCGTCGACTACGAAGACTGTGTCCGCAGACCCTGGCTTGTCACTTGCCGCGATGACTTCACCGAAGTCTACCTTGTTTAGGTCATGCATAATGCTACGGAGCACACCCGCATGGGAGGCTCAGCACACGCGCAGAGCACGTGCCCACTCGCTTACTACGCTTCAGCGTCAGGAATTGCGACACGGCGTGTTCTCCCGCTTGGGCGACGATTACAGTACCTAACAAAGGGTTTTCAACCCACCCTTGTTGAACGGTCTTGTCCGTTTGGAAAAGGCGCATTGCGCAATGGAAATCGGCCAATTCGGCATATTTTTGATGCCTTCTGGTGCCGCCGTCGCCCACCGCAATGAGCGGCGTGGCACAAGGACACTTGTTGTGCTGCACAGCCAATGCGATTCGTTTGCACACACCCACGTGTCAGAAATCATGTCTAATGTGGATTGAGTGCACTACCAATGAAAATGATTTGCACACTTCCACGTGGCAGATGGACGAACCAATTAGATGGTGTTGCACAGCAGAAATGTTTGGAAGTGCGCATGGCCACTTGGCAGTTGTTCCCCCAATAGGAATCAGTTGCACAGAGCCACGTGTGTGGTGTTCCAACCAATGGAATAACTTTGCACTTGCAGGCAACACGGCGCGTAACCGCCGAGGTCCACCGTCAGAACGGTCAACTCCCGTGATATCGACAGGAATACTCGTATTCGAGATGCGATAACTTCGCAATTCGTTGTCCAATTCGTATGGAATTTGACTTGTGACGATCAACTCGTCGCCCTTTTTCCGGGAATACCTTGTTTGGCTAAGTATCACTTTTGATTACCGAACAACACGACGGTTGAATCGATACATCAATGCCTAATTGTGGAACCACTACTAGTTGTTGAAGGAGTCAATACACCTTCACGGCTGGGCTCTTATACCCGCATCATCTTGGAAACTCCGTCAGGAGACAACATGGTGAATTCAACGACCGACCAAGCGGTGTATCCACGTGAGTACGTTGTGGAGAAACTTGTGAATCACAAACAAGCTCCAAATGGAGAGTGGTTTTATCGTGTGCGATGGTATGGATTTCCGTCATCGGAAGACACCCACGAACCTGTGAGACACCTGCCTAGGTCTTTCATTGTTCGCTATCACCGACGCACCGGGACACCACTACCGCCCAACATCGGCGAAGCCCAAACTGGGTAACGCTACTGTAGCGATGACGCGCGTAGCCCGCGAAGGGAACTCTCGTTGCTCGAGAATGAGAAGAAGAAGAACTTGAAGTAGTTGCTCTACGAAGAGAAGAAGATGAAATTGCGAATGAAGTTGAAGGATAGTCACCATGGAATGGTTTACCAATTATGGTCATGAAGATTTACCGATAACGGTCATTATGGAGATTCAGGGAAGAAGAAGAAGAAGATCTGTGAGGAAGAAGCAAAGAAAGCTTATCAGAAGTTTACCACTAGTTGTTGGTTTGTTTATTTTGTTTACCTATCATTCAGGTCATGTAGGTGGTCCACGCCAAGCGTTCCCGAGCATCCAACAAAGGACGTTCCTCATGATTGGAAGTACTGCGCCGCGAATGCGCGTAACTCTTCCGCCGTGGAAACATTCCCAGGAATGTTCACGCCCATTGAGGTCAGGAACTGGCGGATGGTAATTGCTTCTGGGTCAGCCACCACGGGATTGCCCATAGCTGGGTTATAACCAAAGTCCGCACCCGGAGCGCCCATTCCACCATCTTGGTCAACGCCTACTGCGTCGTGGTCCATCATTGGATCGTCGAGGTCGGCCGGCGGTGCGAACTCGTCAGCATCGACATACCCCCTCCGGTGTCCATGAGAAAAGATACGCGGTTCGTCTCGAATGGCCGCAGCCTGAGTAGGCGAACATAACACGCCCTCGTAGGGATCGTAATGGACGAAATCACCGGCTCGGTAACTCCTACGTCCTGGAAAACGGTGGAAGACCCTAGACTCGCCTCGACCACGCTGGTTAAAAAGGAAGGGTGTCCCAATTCACGCTGTCAATGACATCGAACAGGTACCTGAGTTCTTTGAAGTTGGATTCAACCCCAAAGGGAACTCGCAGGTCGAGCGTACGAAGATTGTTCCGTAGTGTTCCGTAGTGCCATCGGAAGATACCAGATTCGGCACTGATCATGCGCTTCCCATAAGAGGAACACGGCCACTCGGGCAATCCATTCGGTAGGAACACGGACCAGTAACCGCTATGTCGGTTGGCCAAGAGCTTCGAACCTAGGTAGGTCAAGCATGGAGGCAACTCTGGGAGACATCCACGAGGAACTTCCACCATACCCCACCAATCAGGCAGAGCTGGATAACGTCCATGAAGGAATTGCGCTGCGATCGCTCGAGCTTCCACGTTCTGGTAAGGAACCAAGAATCCGAATTTGGAACGAGCCTTGCGCTCATACCGGACGCGGTCATACAAGTAATCGCCTCGCGGCTTGCTTCGCATATACCAGAACTCGGCACGGAGCAACGGTCGCTCCCAGCACAACAATTCCCCACGAACAACCGGTCGCGCTAATTCATCAAACTGTTGGATAGTCCCCGCAAGGGCAGCCAAGTTGGCACCGTAAGATTCTTCTCCGCGAGTTCGGAAGATGGCAACATCGAACCCGTACTCGGGCGGAATGAGGGTATTACTAGGGGTACGAACCAAGCGTTGGTATGCGATTCTCGCCATGTTACTTCTCGCGTCATCACGATTCTTACCATGTCTCACGCGGAGATGACTAAGAGGTATCGCTACGAGCACGCGCCAATCCCACGACTGAGCAACCGCAACTGGAAGGTCACCAGGGAGTACACCATTCTCGGCGTACGATTCCAGCATTTACCGCTACGGTATGGCATCAAGGTGCCCGGGAATACAATCGGAGGTCCTGCAAAGAATCAGGGTTGATCAGTACGCTACGCGGAATCCAAGTTGGAATTGACGGCACGGTAGGCATAGGATCGGATGCGTTCCACGCGGCCGCGTCCAGGGCTTGACCAAGAGGTACTGCTGGAGGCAGAGGAACCGAACGGAAACAGGTATGAATCTGACCCATCAGATGATTTGAAGGCCCCGCACCACGGGATGGTCCAGCATTCTTGGAGGGTCCCGCTGCGGACGAAGTCTGCTGTCCGAAAGACGGAGGAATCTGTTGGTTAGAATTGCTTTCCTACATCGGAGATTTCGGAGGAGAAAGTAGAAAAGGTATAGTTACAATTGCGTTCGAGAGGTCTAGAGAGATTGGTGTGATATCCGAGTGTGGATCTATGGAAACCGAGCGTTCGGAACCCGCCATCGCGGTCGGATCCCTGTGAACAGTGGTTCTGGGCAATTTAGGTACCTCAGAAGGCCAATATGTCCTCCAATGTTGAGTACAGGTACCAAAACATGTCCGAGAAATGGCCTTGTGGCCAGACTTAATTTTTTGTTTTTTTTTAAATTGGGACAGAATATGACCGCTCCGAGGTATTCGGATTTTGAGTGGCCGGTATATAGCCAGAAGGGCAGCCAGTTTTGTGCGGATATTCTCGACTGCGACATTGGCACATTGATGTCTGTATTGGGGGATTTAGAAAATCGAATCGAGACCTACGCTTGTAAACAGTTTTCTTTCCTCGGCTTTCACGCGATCGCATACGTACAGTGATATTTGCTACTAGTAGGATTCTGTCGAGAGACATGGCGCTCCATCTCTCCGATCCAATCGTGCACAAACTCGTTCGAATGATCATGAAAGAGGGCAAAAAGCACGCCGCCTTACGGATTGTTGATGATGGGTTTCACATTCTTTGCACGCAACAAAATGTTGGCTCTCCCGTTGCTCTTTTGCATCGAGCGGTAACTGCTGCGGCTCCCGTGATTGAAACGAGGCGGCACAAGGCTAGCGGTAGAGCTTTGCAGGTCCCGATGCCATGCGGCCTAAAACGGTCTCAGAGTCTTGCCATGCGTTTTGTAAGATAAGTCATACAGCTATCTTGAGATAATGGCGTCTCATTGATGCTGACGAAAAATTCCTCTCAACAGGGACGCGTTTTGAGAAAGAAAAAATCATGGAGGTGGACTCAAACTGGCAAACGAACTTGTTGCGCTTGACAAAAGAGAAGGGGATGCTTTTGCTCGAAGAGAAGAGATGCACAAGAGAGCCGATGGTAATCGAGCCTTTGCACATTTCATGAAGTAATTTTTCCACATCTGATCCACTGGACCATCGCCTCTGCCTGCAGTTCTTATCCACCCTCAAAGAGCTACGCTCTCTTAAAGTATCTATGGCAAATGTCATGGTCTCCTCTGCACCTAGCGTTACCTGGGTCTACTGCTTCCTAAACATTGTGTGTTTGTTGTCTGGTCGGGATACGAACACGAAAGGGTGGAGGCCTAATCTTAGATCTCTTCATTGTCGCATCCTGGGATTCGTGAGATCCGCGATTGAGCAACTCATTTCGTGCTTCGGAAATGTGTGTCTTTATCTTTCTTTGTGTAATTGGAGAACGAAATCCATATGGAAGTTTTAGAACAGGTTTCTCTTCACCGCAGGGCCTCTTGACCTCCTGTCCTGATGCAAATAGCCAACGTAAGCACACCTGAGAACCCTAGGATCATGTTGTTCTAAGTATATATTTGTTGAGATGAATTCCGTTATAAGGGGCACTTCGATGCCTCTATACACGTGAAGGAGGAAAATTACCTTATGTCGTACCCATACTGTTCTGCTCCAATAAATTCTCGTAATGTTGCACCATGACAACCTTTACTTTGGAGCTCATGTTCCGGTACCCAAACTTTCGGCATTTTAGAGATGACTATGTACGATTCCTTCGTAGGATTCGATCTTCGCTTGGGCGTCCAGTTTCCCTGAGATCCGTTTCGTACTCACCACTTCGATATATTCACAGAAACGTCTTCCTCTACGCGGTCATGGCCACTCCGTTTGTACCTTCTAACGAGATACACGTTGATGTTCTTCACGGCTTCTTGTCTTCTATGTTTGTCTCTGGTCTGAATGTCTCACTGTGGTTATTGACTTTCTCGGCGGTCTCCATTTCTTGCACGCCTTTAAATCAGCAATTGCGGATCACTCTATGAGTATCGCTCTTGGTTTCTGTGAATTTTTCTTCGACGCCTTCGTCCAGTGAGCTCAGGATTTACGACCCGAACAGGTCGGTGCTGCAAGTCTTGTAGATGGCGAGATACCTGTCTCGTGGACGTTTTCTACGGCGAAGACGACGTCTTTTTATCTGTCTCCAAAACGGACAGCAACAAGGAGTTTCTCTATTCTTCTCCGATCTGCATCGATGTCGCCTATATACCAGACCAACTCTCGCTGCTCTCTCCGACATTGATGAATTCCTAGAGCCTTGCTTCGAATATGACTTCCCTTCCTTGCAAGCTTGCGGTATTGCAGTTCAGTAATAACTAGAGGTTAGCACGTAGACATCACAGAACCGTGTTGAATTGATTTGGTTTTGCAGGCCTCCGAGTTCTGGTTGATGGACAACGCATTCTCTTGTTCTGAAATTTCGGGGACAGTTCCGTATTACAGGAACCTGATACTACAAATCTGGTGGAATCTAAAGCTTTGTTCTCTTGTCACATGGTTATGTGACACAGCTTGTTAACGATCAGATTGCAGCCGTAAGTGAAGCATAATAGGAACGTGTTTTTCCATCAAGTTCGCGGAGCTCATTAGGAGCTGCACGTAGTAACGTACACAGATTGCGAAGGTGCTTCTTCAAAGCGCCATATTTGCCGGTGCTACCACGTTTCGTCAAGCTCACAGAATAACTCGTCCTCTTAAGTACTTGGTTCCCCTATTCCTCTATTCGAGGTCTAACGTGCCAGAGCCTGAGAAATGCTGAGCGGGTCTAAGCGATGTCTGGTGCAAGGAGCTTTTCTTGGCTTGGTCCTATGTCCTTAATGATGATGATCAATGGTCATTCTGACTTTTTTTTGAGCGTAGCGGATGGGCCTTGACGACACGTGAAGCCGATGCCCTGCTCTCCCCTTCCACATACCACATACCGAAGGTACCAAAGGTACGTCATGATGAAGTCAGTCTTTAGGACGAAATGCCCATAGTCTTATTAACGTTTTGCGTTCGGTCCTCTCCTACTAGAGTGCTGGGTGCGTACCGTGCCATATCAAACTGGGAATGGGTACGGAACTCCCCAGGATGCCCATAATATTATTCCTCATCGAGGATTTGCTACGAGTTGTGGGAACTATAACGTATCTTGGTCCCGGTTGTCTGCAGATCTTTCGTGTTTGCTGCAATGGGCACTGTTGCGAAATCAAGAACTTAAACGTACGCATTATGTCTTACTTGGACGTGAGTACTGCTGTGGAATCAAGAAACCTAACCTTGGTGTTATGTCTTACTTACGTGTAAGATGAAAAGATATTCGAAACATACCCATGAGCACAAAGGACGAGCTGCGCAGTGGAAACAGTAGTACAACAGCATATTGAATAGAATCCGTTGTCATTGAGGAATATGTGCCCAGCTCTACTTGGAAGAATATATGTGTGAAAAAGATTTCTGTTCATCACCATATTCCCAGTACCTCTTCCTCACGCTTTCAGTTATCGTCAGAGGTCTTTCCCCTTCTTCCAGATTGAGGACGACCAAGGACGGTATTCCAGTATGCGTCTAATGCATTGCTTCAGTTTACTGTTGATTCTGAATGCGGTCTTCTCACATATTTAGCGAACGCACAGTTCGTTCCGACATTCGCGGACAAAAGTGTTTCCTGTGGTCTTGATGCCACTAGGAAGAGACGCAAGAAGTATGGAGGTCCGACGGTTGTCGACTTCGACAGAGATGGTCACCCTGATATGATTTTCTGTCACCATGATGACAATACAGCCGATTTGTACTTCAACAAAGGGAATGGTGTATTTCGAAAAGCAGTTTGGAACCAATGGTATGACACACACGGTATTGTCGCTGGTCCTATTTCACCTTTCAACAAATCAATGCTCTTCACAATGTTCATCGGTGGAAGCCGCGGCAAAAAACCAGCTAGTCCAATTTCGTTATGGTGGATCCTAAGCGGACAATCGAAGATGTATCAAACAGTGCTAGCCTGAATAAGATTGAAGGCCGAGGTCGAACAGCTCTGTTCATGAGTCTATCTGGAAAGAAAGGTCATGCAGCGTTTCCGGACTTGTTGCACATGAACGCTCCATTTCAACACAATAGAGAGAATCATCAGTAGCGTTTGCGTACGAGAATGTTGTCGGCAAGTACAAACCTCGGAAGGTTACGTCTGTGTTCTGCAAAGTGGAATATAGTCTGTTCGCTTTGGAAACTAAGCTAGTTTTGGGGCTATTTGGGGCGCGCGAGGGGGTAGCAGAGGCTGGCACTCAAAAAATTAAGAAATTTTGGAATATTAAATTCCATTTCGCGCAGTTTAGTGCTTGGGTTCCCTAGTTTTTGTAGAGGTTCTACTTCGCCGCACCACCCCATTCACTCTTTTCCGCGACCCTCTCTCAAAACTGCACTCGTGCTAGTTTGCGTTTCCATTTTCTCCCATGTTGCAATGCCAATCGCAACTCATCCCACCTCAATCATCCCATCACTTCTTCCCAGTCCACACCACCCCCGCTATTTACGCATTTCTCGCCCATCACGCGTTCATTTTGTAGAAGTCAGGTGCACAACTCTCCCCCTTCTCGTATACCCGCCTCGCCCCAAAACGGCTTCAAATCCCTCCCATCCTTCTCTCCTCCTGTCCCCTCAGAATCCCCTTCGCAGTCCGCGCTACCTCCGCCGCACTCCTAAACCCAGTCACCACCGGAGCTCCCACTCCCTCCCGCGGCACCTCCTCCACCACCTTCTTCATCTCCTTACGCCTCTTCTTCAGACGGCTCTTCCCATCCCCAACCCCACCACCCTTTGTCTTCGGTGTCACAGGAGACCCCTTCTGCACCGCCACCCTTCCCACACTTCCCTTCTCCGTCTTTCCCTCCACACCTCCTTTCACCCTCTCCTCTTCCACCAATCTTTGCCTCTTGCACAGCTCCTTCACCTCCTTCTCCAGCACGTCCAACCTCTCGTTCAGAACCCTATTCTCCTCCCGCAACTCTCCAACCTCCCTTCCCGCACACTCCACTATCCCATACACATGATTTCTCATCTCCACTCCCAATACCGACAACGAATTCCGCAAGCTCGAAATCGCCTCAACCGAAACACCACTACCACCCCCACTCAGCACCACACCGCCCATTTCCGTTACAATCTCCACAATTCCATCGTCCAGTTGCTCCTTCATCACCAACCCCAACATCCCCACCCTCGCCTTCATCTCCCCCACAAACCGCATCTCCCTGTCACCCTCTCCGCCCCCACTCTCTATCTGGTCTCCAACCTCTAACTGACTCAGATGCACCGCACCCCTTCTCTCCATTGCGACCCCCTCCACCTCCAATTCTACCCCCTTCTCCACCTCATCACCATCCCCTCTCCTCGCCTCACACTTCTTTCCTTCCTCAGCCACTTCCTTCTTCTGCGACATCCGACCAGCCGCCGTAATCACGTCCTCTTCCCGCTTTGGTGACGGCGTCTGCGGTACCTCCTTCCCCTCCAACAGCACCCACAGCTCCTCATCCTTCACGTATCCGTTCGACATATTCAGAAGAAGAAGTAGTAGTTGGATCGAAGTTTCCGCTGCGATACAGTGCAATCGAGCTAAACTGTGCTGTCCACCCCCACTGTCCAACCACACGGGCTATATCCAGCACCATGATTGTCCCTGTTTCCCTCATCCCATTTCCCGCCAAAACATCCACTGTACACCTCCGCACCTTCCACTATTTAAGCGCCATCTCTCTGTCCCCTCTTCACATAGTCCCCACCCACCTCGCCTCGACCGGCGATATTTTTCTCTTCCACCATAACCCCACTCGATGGTTATAGCAAAACAGGAAGATATTGCCAGTGGAGGCAAGCTAGGGACTAGTGATTGTACTTAGAGTTGCTCACCCTCTGTCTCGACTGGGGGCATGTTCTTCTTCCGTCACATCCTTTGTGGGTTGTGACAAAAAAAGAATATGTCACCACTCGACACCGGATGGGTAACAATGATAGCACGTAGAGTAGTTCATCCTCCCTCTCAGCGTCCACTGGGGATATATTTATGTTCTCTCACATCCTTTCCCGGTTGTCATACAAGAGAAATACATCTCCAATGGAGACGGAGAATATAGTCGTGATAACACGTAAAGGTAACAATGTAATAAACAATAAATTTATGCTACTATCTCTAACCAACCTTTCGAAAACCAGCTATGACATGAGCTGGGTTACTCGAGCCAAAGATGGCAGATCCTGCAACTGAAATGTTTGCACCGGCCTTCACTACTGCTTTCACAGTACTCAGTCCAATACCTCCATCCACCTGTATCCCTATTCTTGGGTACAACTCCCTTGCATGTCGCACCTTATCAAGAACACCCTCCATAAACGCCTGTCCTCCAAACCCTGGCTCCACCGTCATCAACAATAACATGTCTACAACTCCTTCCTTCATAAGTGCTTCTACGACCTTTATAGACGTATTCGGGCGCAATCCAACTCCATCCTTTTAATTATGGCAATCCGAGTGAAGCTATAAAACCCGTTCACGTCATTTATGAAGCCAAAATGGCTCCTTTCATCCTGTATTCAAGCTCCCCGTAAATCGTACTTTACAACTACTTTACAACTCAGGTTCGAAATCAGTTTCATTCATTGCACACTTTCTACTCTTCCACCTACCTTTCATAAAACATCAACACACTTTGTGGCTTGTCGTCTCATACAAGGCCTATCATTCATTCAGTACAATCACATATCATACATTTCGCTCACTTTCACAAAGTGAACCATGTTCCCGTTCTGCGCTTCCCAACCGTTTGTACTTACGTATCACTCTTTACCCCAGCAGTTCTCCGCCCCATCTTCCCTTTTTATCGTGACACAAAAACAATCGAACACTTGCAATGAACTCCCAGTCCGACATGCCTCCGACTCCGCCTCCGAGTCCCAGATACTCTGACGTCCCTCAGGCCTCATCTCCCGCCCGAAGGACTCGGGCCGTTATTGTTGGAAGGGGGCGTATAGGTACCATGCTGGCGAACGAAGAAGATACGGTCATTTCCGCACACGAATTCTGCAGCATGGCTGCTACCTCTCATCTTTCTGATGTACCGATACTAGTTTGTGGAAGAACGAACACCCTGGAGACCGTAATTCAGGCTTGCCCTTATTCGCTCAGAGAGAATCTCGTTTTCTTCCAGAATGGAGACATCATACCATTGCTTTCGAAGCTCGGTGTGGACAAATGTTCAAAAGTTGTCCTATACGTTGGTGTCCCCTCAAGAAACGCAGCTCCGCAGGATGGTGTCACTCCTCAAAGTCCGGATGGTCTCACTGTCGCAACAGGAAAGTGGGCCTCCAACGTTGCAGACAGGTTTAGGTCTATGGGTCTCACTTGCGGGGTTGTCGACGAAGACACATTTCTCGTAAGCTATTATGAGAAGCTCGTGTGGCTATCAGCGTTCAACATCGTCGGGGCCTCAAGAGGTCTCATTCCTATGGACGTAGTCGCTACGGAGTGCAGTACGGTTGTGCTCACAATAATGAAAGAGCTGTTGAAGATAGTTTCGCTTAAGACAGGTACTACTTTCAACCTGGAAGAGACCGTTGGGCGACTTCTTGCATATGGGAAAACTCTCATTGGCTTCCCTACTTCTTTCTCCGACTTTCAGTTTAGGAACGCGTACTTCTACGACTTTTCCCGCCAAGAAAGAAACATTGTAGGCGGTGACCCCGCTCCTTTTCATACAAACTACGTCAACGTTGTTAAGGAAAAGTTATCCCCCTCCCCATTCCCCCAGCTTTGAGGTTAGAACACATGACTTTTCGGTGTTGTAAACCTTTTAGAGATAGTTAAACATAAAAGTTACTTTATCGAAATGACCTGTTCCTATTACATTACTTATATTGTTCGTCCTTCTGTGGTTCAAATATGCCCCTTTAAATCCTACATCCCTTATCACTAATACTTCGCTAAGACTTTGCTAGATAGAAAATGGTCATTCCATATCATTAAAGTGCACGATACTAGTAACGAAACAAGTACAAAAATTGTGATATTTCTGAAGAACTAAGCCTTTGCAATACTTGGGGCACCCGTATAAAGTAAGGTAAACCTTTTATGGGTTTCAACCCATAATGGAGGTTGTTTTACTCTTCTTGATTTCTAAGCTCATGTTAAAGATATTTACAGTTTTCTTTACCCACTTGAACCCGTACATATAATTTATGACTAAATCATCCTTTCTTTACTTCAAATCGATGCAAAAACTTCTCCTCCTAGTAACGTTTTAAAACAGTACTACAATACCCGTATATGGTCGTTCTTAGACTCTTTGTATACTACGAAACACCTTTGAACATCAATCACATCCTTCTCATTCGTATACCCATACCCATTTGCAAAACGAACCCTTTCGAAAGCTTTCAAAACATGTATAACTCAGAAGTTAGAGCCCAAGAAGTAACTCCTCAGCAGCTGGCTAACGAAATATTCGAAAATGGCTACGCCGTGATTAGTGATGTTGACGGTACTCTGAAAAGAGCTGGGGAGAACATTCCTGCCGAAACAGTCAAATGCATGAAGTACATCAACGCACGCGTTGGTTTCGGAATTGCTACTGGGCGAGATATAGAGGATGCCGAGAGTTTCATGGAGCACCTGGGTGGCTACACTTTTGGCATCTCTGGAAACCAAGGCGCACGGGTGAGATTATCCAATGGTACCGAAATTGATCAGGACCTTGACAGGGAAGGTTACGAAAGATGTGCAGCCGAACTTGAGAGACTTGCACTCTCCTTAAATGAATCGCACGGACTTCACGAAGAGCGTCAACAAGCAGTGGTGAGCACTAGAAAAGACAGTGGACTCCCTAACTTCACGTACAATGGACTGTCGAAGTGGAAAACAGAAGTTNAGCCACTAGAAAAGACAGTGGACTCGCCTAACTTCACGTACAATGGCATGTCGAAGTGGGCAAAAACAGAAGCTAACTCGGTATTCAAAAGTAGTTACATCCTTTCCGAAACCTGGTTGCGTTACCCTCAAGATGAAAACTGTGACATAGGGGACATTCGTTTCACGAAAAATAGTGGGGCGCTAGCCTTGGTTGAAAACGACCCCCAGTTCGACACACATTTAATCGTTGCTTTCGGGAATGCTTCCAATGATGGTCCTCTATATGAAATGGCAACCCTCGCAGTTCATGTGAAGGGAGACGACCCTCCACCAGCCGGTAACATATCTTGTTGATGGGGTGGAGGACGTGCATGAGACCATCAGAAGGGTGCCAGAACTGTACGGGTACAGAAAATGCAAGTGTCAATGGTTTAGAAATGCTCTTGGAATTTGTTTCAAGTGCTACGATGCCTTTAATACTTAGCTATGATATGAGATCTCAGTAATAAAAAGTGTCGTATATATCTCAATACCCTTTATGAATCATGGTGGTTTTTATCGTGCTGCTTTTCCTCGTAAGCCGTACAACAGAGCCACCAACATAATTGTCGAATGTACATCCTCCACGCTTTCGAACAGGTTGGTACTCCACCCGGGATACAATCTTCTTTGACGTGAACGCCGTACACGCCTACCTCATGCAAAGGCCCGTCGCTCAAAGCACTTCCGAACGTCACGACGTCATCCGTATCAATAAATCTCGGTTCATTATCCACAAGATTTTCCTCCTCCGCTTCCTTTTGTGGTATCGCTTGTCCACAATTCGCAACTTTTATCGCCGGGATAGATAACAAACGGCATCATTCTTCTGCAACAGGGCACCCCAATAGCAGAATTCCATCTTCTTTCACACTGCACAGGGTTGTTGTACACGAAATTGGGAAGGCCACTATCACTTCTGGTCTCACGAACCCTTGTCATCATCATTCACAATACCATGCCTCCTATTCAAATCCCTTGCCAGAACGTAGTCCGTCACAGTTGAGTAGTTCAAAGGGTGTGATCATTGCAATGCACCCTTAAGTTCCCCTCGTCAGAGAAACGGAGGAAAGCTCCATGATTCGCCGCAGACACCAAACTTATAGTCTCCGAGTCTTCCATTTTCCCTCCACGTACGCCCACATCAACCCCCTGCTGACAAGTTCCGAAACCAACACGTTCGGCAATGAACTCATACACTTTCACAACTTCTTCTGAATTTGACTCTCCTTCTCGGTCTCAACGCTTCCATCAACGGAACTTAATATTTACCGTAAACCATTGGCATATATGAACTTTAGACAAGGCTTAATTTGGTGAAATTTCCGCCAAGGCTCTCTGTTCCTCTGCCATTTTTCCTGCATACAGTCAACCATACTGCCCACAATACCCGCAATAGACAGGAACTGCAGATACTTCTTTAAAAGCAAACCTTAAGTTGCCAGTTTCAGAAGTGTTAGGACGCTACAGTCAATTGCGAATGAATGGTGCCCACCAATGATGTTTAACGAGACCGAGCATTTGGCCTGCAAGATTAGACGCAAACTGGACCAAAGACTATGACATTTGTTCAATACCAGCCTCTCTATCTACATTCTTCTACTGCATAGTCATCCAGCCTGGTGGAGATGCTAGCCTCTAGGCCCAACACACACGATGAATCGTGCGTGCGAGAGTAGAGCGCGAGCGAACGAGATATACTATCTTCATCTCATTCTCGAGCTCCAGCTGTCCGAGGCGCTCGCAGCTCGAATCTATCGGCACACTAATCTAACCTATATCATTTATCATCGCCACGTCCCTAACCCAAAGATCGCTCCGGCTCTTCTCAGCCTATAGACAGCGCGAACATCCACGCGAGCTCTGCCACAGACCACAGCAAATACTACACCTCGATACCCACAACACGATCACAGTGCTTCCGCTACACTAAACCACTCTACCACGCGCGTGCGCGTATGCGCGAGCAAACAGATTCATCCTCCCGGAGCCTCCACTCCCTCCTACGTCACCATGACAAACGTGTGGTCGGGAAATCCCGCACCCGATATCGAACAGCATCAATACTGCGTAGACCCTCTGATACTCAGTAATAGTGGCTATCTAACCAGCAAAATTCCATAGACTCGGCCTATCCACCTTGTCCTTCCCACTTAGCTCCAGGCATTGCGGTGCACCATCACCACGGCCCCACGAATTACAGAGTACGGTGATGATTTATCTTCTTCGCATGGATACACCTTCCGACCAAGCACTCGCACACTGTGCGCGTGTCGATCCCCCACCTCAAGATATAGATGGCTTCAGCGCCTATCTATACAGCCCCTCTCTCTATACCGAACATCGCTCTCTAAATATACAAAGGACCTATCACCGGCGTAGACATCTAGAGAGTCATACAGTGCCATATACTCATATATGGTGTACCGACGGTATAACCAGACCACTGAAGTCGGATGTGCAAGCGGCGGGCGCTTGCACTATTCTCGTCAGCGTCCCCAGAAATCGATCACCAGTTTTCGGATTGTACATCCTTCACCCCCCCCCCCCCCCCCCCCCCCCCTCAGCTTCCCCTCAATTGTCCATAGTCCAAAGCCGCAGCAATTGAACCCATGTCGAACATTCAAGACTAACACACACACACAACAAACCCACCTGCAGCTCCTCATTATCCCCGGCTCTCCACAGTACCCCACTGTTCGACATCACTCTCCCCTCAAATGGTCCATCGCTACCGTCCTTCCATCCTTCCATCATCGCTTATTATGGTTGAACAAACGGACTCTGTTTCCTCCTTCCTTTCCGTATATCCGGGCATCGCCCATACTCATTCCTCGAAGGAAGTCCTCAACTTCACCCGACAATCCGAACTCCGAACTCTTCCAAAACTCCTCCCATTGAGAACCATTATCCGTCGCCAAAGCATTTCAAGCACGCAATATCCATTCTCCTTAGCTCAGCTTGCATTCGGGCGATAGAACATTTGGCCAAAATTCGTCCATGGCTCCTTCGCAGCAACCACCAGCACCTCTTCATCATCCATACCTGCAGGTCGAGTACGAGGATACTGCCATACAATGTCCCGCCCGTAGGCGATGTTCAGCCCTTGGCAGCGTGCCAAAAGACAAGATGGTGTACCATCTCTATGAGATTCGCCAGACCACTTAGCAGCTCCGGACCTATTGCTCCTCGCTTCGGCAAGTGAAGACTCTTGGGGGAAAAAAGGGGCCAGGTCCTTGTTCGCTCAATTACGTTCTTCCCTTGCCATTCCTGCGGCGCAGCCTGGCACATACCGGCCACCCATGATGGTTGTGGTGGGGCATCCAGAGGGTCACCCTCGAACAAGTGTCCGTGCTCCTCGTATTCCGGAAGAGCCTGTAGGTAACGCGTCATCAAATGACCCCCACCTGTCTCTTGCTGATCGTCTGCGCCAGCATCTTCTCCCGACCGGTTAGACAACCCTGGAACACGGTCACAGAAAGAAGCATGCATCGTTTATCCACAAATGCAGAACTGCCGCGTCTCTGCATTCGCTCCCGTGCTCCCAATGCCACGAACTGAAGCCTCATCGACCTTCCTCTCAGCACAATGTTCCATTTATTTGAGAATCAGGTCACCGGTGTTCAGCTGTTCAGAGTAGATGCTCAATCGTGTCGAAAGCTCTCGTTTCGTCCTCGGCGAGCGGCGCGTGAGTTCTTCCGAGACATCTCGCGAGAGACTTCTATGGCACCTCGATTTCGGCGCCGTGTTCCATTGCCCTATAACTCACCTGCGCCCGTTTCGCGTGCACTCTTCGTCGTGCCCTTCTTCTCACTGTCAGATTTGCAGGCTAGCCAGCAGCGGGAGTCCTCCTCTTTGTCCACGGACTGCTTCAACTGATGCAGGCAGGCGGAATTACACTTGAGCATCGATCCGCAATCGATTCTGAACGGGAAGGTCGTGGCATCTAATTGAGTTCGCAGCTCCTGCTCCGAACACGCCGGCAAAGTGGTGAAGTTCACAACTTGTCCCAAAAGGAACTGATACACAGCTGCGTTGGTTGTCTGGGTCTTCAACTCATCTTCATTCGATGGAGCAGAAAGACTGACTTCGCGTTTCAGGAACCACTTCCATGGACTCTTCCTCGTTCAGTTCATTCCTCACTGCTCTAGCCGCGCGGAACAGAGACACTGCTCTATCATAAAAGAAACCTCGAACCTCCTCAAAGCTTTTCCATTGCTTTGTCTTCGTCGACTTGCCCATCAATAGAAACATCTGAAGACAATCAAGAATGAAGAAAAACTCCTCGGCATCCAAAAACATATAGCGGAGTATGGGACAGATGTGTGAGACCTATGTCACTCACAGTCTCACATAATCCTCGAAATGGGCCAGCATTCCCTCACGAGACATGAGTTGCAGGGCGACATTGGCATATCTCAGGTACTGACGCTCTTGCACAGTCCCAATCAGTTGGCTCTCCTTCAACACTTCTGTCACTTCTGCAGGATCCACGTCTGCCGGCGTCACCCCCTCAACATCTTCAATTAGAATGGCGACCACACTAACTATAGAGTGTATCTTGTCTGCAAACATCATCCTTCGCATGGTATCGTCGACTCATTGAGGTACGAAGCAACACATAACAATTCCTTCATCCCAATGGGTCTCCCATCTCTTCGTATCAGCAGATTGCAACGCCAAAACTTGGCTAATCGCTTCCACTTCGGTGCACCAGTCCCTGCCAAATATTGTATAGCTTTCAGACGATGCAAACCATCTACAATGAAGCACTTCTTCGTTAGGCGTCCCGTTTCAGTATCCCTCTCTCCCGTAGTAGCATCTTGTAAGGCCACCACTGGAGAACCCATCGACTGCAATATCCCCGCTCCTCCATACTCTTCACAAGGGCTTCAACGTGGCGTCTACTTACTCCACGGAGTAAATTGGGCGGAGTGTCCACCAGAGTGATGTCAACAGTAACAACAACCATCCGGTAGTAATGAGGTTCACCTTTGGTACCTTCTGACGAATTCGTCTGTACGTCTTGCTCCGAGTAGGTGTCCCTTGTGTTCCACTTGTGTTCCAGACCGCTCGCCAGAAACACTTGAACGTGCCATTCTTGCGGACAGAAACACAACGTCATCGTCCTGCTGCTCCGCAGTTTCTGGTGCAGTTTGGGGTACAGATGGACCAGCTCCTTGCGCGGATTGCGCATCCGCGTCTGGAAGGGGACCTTTCATGATCTCATCTTCCTCCTCTTGCACAGCCGTCCCCTGCTGAACCGTCTGTTTCGACGCAGAAGTTCCGCTTGTGTCGACGGTCTGAATCATCGCAGGAGAAGCCCTTTTCGACGCCAGTGGGCTTCGTAGCGGAGGTAGACTTTGTTTGACCTGTCCGCTTCGTAGCTGGGGATGCTCTCGTCTCCATAGACCGCTTCGTAACAGACGACGGACCTGCCCGCGGAGGTGGTACGGATGCGCTACCTCTCGGTGTTGATGAACTTCGAATTGGCTCCGTGCGGCTTGTCGGCGTCATCACCTCACTCATAGCGCTCACCGTTCCTCGCTTCGAAGCCGGAATGCTGGCTGCCACCGGTTCCATCATTTTCTCATCCCAAGGAGCGGCCGTCCGGAGATCCTGGATATATTGTGGAAGATCCAGGCCCTCCGTCCGGTAAGGGTAGAACGTCTGACCGCTTCGACTGATGAGAATATTATGAACCACCACAAGAACTGGGTCCAATTGCTTCCCGTGCAACTCGCGGCGTAGAACACTTCCAATTCCATGCAACAACGCTTCCCCGACTATCAGCTTTCCTTCATCCTCAATATCCATCTGTAGAGAAACCCGCATTCCACCTTGCAATAATCGAGTGCTCCGCCGAGTGCGAGGAGTCACGCTTTGCGTACGCTTTCGAACACGAGTTGGCTTCATGTTGAACAGCTATTGCAGTGAAAGGTGTATATCAACAATACGCTCGCTCTGGACGATACAACAACGGAGGCGAGCCTTTAAATGGCGACTTACGCTGGGCACCCCCGCTTTCGGCAGCTCCTCCCAGCGCACTGCCAGTCTCGTCCGTGTCCTGTCCGTGGCCGCTCGCACACTGATTGTACGCTTTAGAGTCGTGGAGTTCGCGCAATGATGACTCACGCGAGCAATGGTCGCGTTCTCAAATCATGCTCTTCAAATGCTTTGCATAGTAGTCAAGAGTACACTCATTCACTTCCATGTACAGCCTACTCCCGCAAATACACGTGGACAGCGGCGCCAACGTACCGGCGGCCGGGTGTAGCGAAATCACTGCGGGGCGGCGTGTTTTGCGAGGTCCCGGGAAGGCACCGGAATGTGGCCAGAACGTGCCCGCGGGCGGGGGGGGGGGTCGGTCGTGTTAGGGTAGGTACCCTCGTCTGTGTTCTGCAAAGTGGAATATAGTCTGTTCGCTTTGGAAACTAAGCTAGTTTTTGGGCTATTTGGGGCGCGCGAGGGGTGGCAGAGGCTGGCACTCAAAAAATTATGAAATTTTGGAATATTGAATTCCATCTCGCGCAGTTTAATTCTTGGGTCTCTTAGTTTTTGTAGAGGTTCTACTTCGCCGCACCACCCCATCCACTCTTTTCCGCGACCCTCTCTCAAATCTGCGCTCGTGCTAGTTTGCGTTTCCATTTTCTCCCAAGTGGCGATGCAAGTCGCAACTCATGAGTTGATCATCTCATGTCAACCACCCTGCTATTCATTCTCATCTATCATGGCTCCCCACCTTAGAATTCTAGAAGCAAATTTTATTTACTTTGCGCTCTTTGCCGCGAGAAGAGACCCGCCGACTGCACCTATCACTCGCTGTCGCCTACCGATTTCGTCGTGCGTCCCGCCGCTTCCAGGTACAGCCCGACCATGTACTCACGGCACATCGCCGGTGCCGTCTTCGCGCCCTCCGCCTCCCGCGCGTTGGACGCCACAACCATTGGCAGCGCGCTCATCACACCCCAGAACAGTTTCATCCTCTCGCCAAACTAGCCCTGTTGGAGATGATGCCTTTCGTGTCGGTACTGTTCCCGCAGCAGCGTCAGGCTCGGCTTCATTGCCACCAACTCGCAGTTGCTCCATCGCGCGATGTACGCAGTCATCACTCCCGTGTCGGTTACCCCGTTCTCATCCGCACGGCATCCACCACAGAAGCTTGGGAACGCTTCCTTCATCTTCCCGAATGATACAGATCCACTTTCGTCCTTTATTTCAGTCCTAATCTCTTCGAATGCACCTGCTGCCACGATTTCGGAGGACACGATGCCGACGCATAGAGAGAAGCTGGAGAAAGCGCGAAAATACGTTCAGTTAGAGCAGATTCGGAAGAGAAGTAACCTCCAACGGTCCTGAACGATTTAGTGAAGGTACGTATCATAATATCAATACTACGCGTATCTACACTATCATAGTGATGATGCCCCGAAACACCTCGTTTGGTCGGTCCAAGGGCGCCAATGGAATGCGCCTCATCCACGTATAAGCAGGCATCATTCTTATTTTTGACTGCGACAACCTGGCAAAGATTGCACATCTGACCTTCCACTGAGTACATACTCTCGACAACCGTCATGATTCGTTTCCACAGAGGGCTCTTGTCAGGGTATCCCGTAGCAATGCCAACAAGAATATTACTTTCCTACGATTCTGCCAAATTATGTTCAAACACGCGAATCCTGGCGCCGAATGAGCGACCGTCGACCATGACAGACGCGTCATTCATCAGGCCGGAGATGGCGAGATCGCCCCTACCCACAATAGCTGGGATGATCTGCCAGTTGGTGGTAAGGACGGTGCCAACCACGATGGCATCTTTCTTACCAAAATCTTTGGCGACCGTGCGCTCCAGGTTGCGTACAAGCTCAGAGCGCCCCGTAGACACAGACACATTGCACGAAGCGACACCACACTGATCTAAGACATCGGTGACGTACGAGTGAACACTTTCAAGAACCTCAGCATACCCCAGGTAATTGCACCTGCCCAAGTTACGAAACCTCGTAACCCTGGCAGTAGGGTCCGGAGACATGGAAGAATGCTCGGCCGCGGGAGTGACATCGGCCTGAATGGGTGTGTACGCTGGATGAACCAACCAACCAACGGGGCATCATGCGCGCTCCTTAGCTCTCTTCAAGACTTCGCCCATATGAACATCAATTTCGGGCTATAAATGGCCGATTAGTGGCCGTAATTATTTCCAAAATAGATTTAATTGGCCGTATAATGGGCGTGTACAGTACAGTGGCCATTTGGATGCCTTGCCGTATTGTATTCTATGGATCGTTATTGGTACAAAATGTAGCAGCAGAGATAATGATGACGAAATATGGTCTCCATTGGACCCAGATCATACGACGCAATTATGATTTGGACCAGTTCCACGTCATTTATTTCTATTTCGCTACTCTTCTCAGCTCACGTCCTGGCGCGCCTGCTACCGGCGCTGGTCACAACGCTCTCTACGCCGTCCGCTGCCGCGTGCGGTGGGTGCCTGCACCAAAGGCGCGCCGCTCCTCCGCGACGCGCTGCGCGCCATCGGCTACACCGCGCTGTTCTACCTAGCGCTGCGCATCCCGTCGCTGCTGCTGGCCGACCCCACAGCCGCCCCGCGCTTCTCCTCCAGCGCGAGCGCGCTGGCGCCCCCGCCGCCCGTGCCCACCGCCGCCGAGTAGGCGCTCGTCACGCTGTCGCTTTTCGTGTCGCTGAGCACGCGCGACTCGTCGCCATTTCGCGCCGCCGCGCTGGGCGCGCTCATGCCCGCCATGCTCGACGCGCGCCCGCTGTGAGAGCCGGCGTGCGCCACCGCCGTACACTGGGCTGAAGACATCTTCTCCTTAGCTGACACGCACGCGCGCCTTATCGAAGTCCTCGCCGCCTCCAACGCCAGCCCACGCGTCATGCAACTCGCCGCTGCCGGGATGCGCCGGCGCAAACTCGCGCGCCACGCCGCGCTAGCGCGCGGGAGCCACCCCCGCCGCTTGCGCCCATTATCGCAGTGTACAGACCGCATTGCGAGCGCCACTAGCCGCGTAGCTGCTCCGTGGCAGCATATCTGCTGTTTGCGCTGCGCTACCTAGTGCACCAGCTCGCGCCGGCACGCCGGTTGCAGCTGCTGCCCGCCGCCAATCTGCACGTGCTGTTGCGCGCCGACGCGGACGCGTTGCACGCGCTGCGAGCCGCGCTGAGCACGCGCAGCAGCGGCTGCTGCAGCCGCGCTGGCGGTGGTGCTGCTGGCTTCGAACGCGCCCCGCTGGGCGAGCAGGTGGCACGCGCGCTACGGCATGAGCTGCAAGACTTGTTCTCGCTCATTGCCCCCCAGTCTGCCTTGGAAGATGTATTTGTGCGCTTCTCGTCGCCGTCTGCTGCGACGCGCTCTCCAATATCGTATACTTCCCCCAAGGGTCAGCAAGATATTGTTGGAAACCTCGTCCGGTCTCTGTCCGCCGGCGAGCGGGCTGCGGTGATCGTCCCGGGCAATCAAGGAGTGTTTCTCGAGTTCAGCGGCGTGGAAGTGGAATCAAACACGGCTGGCGCGCGCTCTGGTACCAACGAGGAGCTCTGTAGTCCGGCTCAAGACATGGGTCAACCTGGAACAGTCGCAAGCGCGCAGCATTGGCAGTTCCCTCTTGAATATGATATCGCGCCGAACAGCTTCGACTGCACGTGAAGAGTCTTTTGCTGCGCTTGTATGTGTACTGCCATCACCCGAATAGAGGCGTTCGCATTGCTATGCGCTCAATTATATCCGCGGTGGTCAAGGCTTCTGGTCACGGCTCAGTGGCCGAGGCGATCAAGGCGAACTTGCTTGCAGTGACGGACCACAGCATCAAGTCAATCGTTTCCCGGCAATGGCGTTCGCGAGAAGCGGGGTGCGCCGCGCTTGCGACGTTCTTGCCTCCCGCACATGGAGGAGGTGAAGGACTCTTTAAAGGATTTCTGGTACTACACACTGAGGGCTATGGATGATATGAAGGAAAGTGTGCGAAAGAGTGCTCAAGGCACTGGAAGGGCACTCTCGGAACTTTCGATATATCTACGTAATCCAAACTATTTGGGTGAAGAGGAATCGGCTCAAGCCGTTGACGTTGTACTGTCTGTGCTTATGACGTCCTTCACACACAGCGCCGAGGAGGTGAGAGCGCTCGTGTCAAAGACTCTGTCCGAGATCACACGACATGGAGGAACGGCCTTGCGGTCGTCTGTGCCGGATTTGATCGCGAATCTGTTGGACGTTGCGACAGAGCTCGAGCCGCAAATCTTAAACTACGCGGAGTATCATGTAGCCTCACCGGAGGAGCTGCAAAACGCTCTGGTCACTGCATCGAGTATGTCCTCGTCCTCTTTGATCGAGTCGATTGAAAGGCTCATAGGCAAGTTGACGAGACAATCGCGGCGGAGGTGGTTCCGAATCTGGCACGATTGGCTCGCGTAGGAGTGGGAATTCCTACGCGTGCAGCGACGGCAAGGTTGATGTCGAGCGTTCTGCAATCCAGAGCAGTGGGCATGGAACCATATGCTGCAAAGCTGCAGTTTTCAGCGGCAAGCGCTGCGGGCATGGAGCGCAACGCAATGCTTCGAAAGGCATGGTGCAAGGCCGCTGGCAGAGTTCAAAGTTGTGCCGCGTCGATGAAGTTGCAAAGTATTGCAAACAAAATTAGCTAGAAGGCCACATCGGAGTATCCTCGGGATCGCGCGCTTGCCTCGTCTCTCGCTGCTGGGTTGTGTCGGATGGCGCCCGATACGACCCAGCAGCACGCAAGCTCTATACGGCCCTTCGCATACATGGGGCGCCCTGAAACAGACGACGACGACGGAGGAGATGACAGCAAGAACTGGAAAGACGCCTGGAATAAAGGTGCGCCAAGTACTCAGGCCGGGCTTCGTTTGTACGCAAAGGCGATTGTTGAAATATGTGAGCAACGGCTATCTACTTCTGCTCAGTACCGCGTGAAAAGGAACGCCGCAGCCACGCTAGGGGACCTCACGAACGCTTCAATGACATTGTCGATGTACAGTACATGTCGAGAAGCGCAAAAACGTTGTTAGCGGTGCTTCCAGGTCATATTTGGAAAGGACAGCATGTTGCAATTGAGGCCATTGGGTCTTTGGCAGATTTCTGTTCAAGCGCATCTTTGTGGGAGTCGTGCGGAGGAGCGTAGCTGTTGTGCAGCCTGTGCTGTCCGAATCTGATCGAGGGAAGAAGGATTATCGAATTGCAGCAATTGATGCGGCGAGGAAGGTGCTGGTTAACACCCGAGAAACCGTTTGCATGTACGAGAAAGTCAGGGACCACTTGTCAGAGCTCGTGTCTCCAACTCGTCGGATGTAAACGCTAGCGTACCAAATGTGGTCACAGATGGTGTGGGAAACTGGGTCTGATGCAGATGCTGTTGATGCTTGGAACAAAGCGCGAAAGTCGCAAAAGCTATTGTGCAAAGCAGCGATCAGTGCCTGCAATCTTCAATCACAGGGGTGACGGGCGTTGAGAACTAGAAGAACACGTACTTAATTTGCTGTGTGTGTTTGAAGAACTGATGCAGAACGATTGGGACATTCGACTAACTGTACTTCAAGCCCATTGAGAAGTTGTCCGAACGTTTCTCCAAACATGAACTGCAATTTAGAAACTCCCTGGAGCGCACTGAAGCATGATGAAACGATTAGTGAAAACCTCAGCAAAAAACGCGCATTCACGAACCCAATTATAAAAGTGCTAAGCGAAAATAGTGGTCGACACTTGATCACTGCGTCAAACGTTTCCAAAGGATTCTAACGGCAATGAAGGGTGTGATTGTAGAGGAGCACGCTAATTGCGAATCCAGAAGGTCCGGAACGAAGATTCGAGCCTTGGCTGCGATCATACGTTGCCAATTAAACATCACGGGCGTTGGAATTTCGTGATCATAGTTTAGGCTGGGGCTTTTGAGTTGAAAAGTAGAGCTTAGGCCCAAGGTAGGCAAAGAGCGTTCGGCTGAATCTGGGTGTGTTACGTATCTACCTGGTTGACCGTCCAAACGACTATGAAAATAACTTCTTACAAATCCGCGCCCACGCACTGAAGCGCTCGCACTCCAGTCATTGGGTCCCTTTTAGCTCATTCTAGGTAATCCAAGTAAGCTTTGAACGCAACTGAAGCTAGTTGTAATCGCCTTTACATGCGTGCGGTGTACGCGTCGGGTCATTACTCGTTTGGGATGCGGCTGCTTGAGACCTGGGTGAGCAACCAGACGCATGTGTTCCATCTGTTCATGGCCGAATGAGAAGCGCGTTAACTCTGCATCATCACCCGGGTGCATGTGTATTAAAAGAAGAAACAGAGCTAATGGTCTGAAACTCGGAACCGGCGACCACATTCTGATGAACGACGATAGGTGCATCACGTGACGCTTTCAGGAAATCTTGTGCCCTCGACGTGCCAATGAGTCGCCAAAGGCGTGCTAGTAAGATTTTTTTTCTACGTGGTGTCTAGACCCATCGAGGGCACTTCGCACGGCCAACGACAGCTTATTGACATGGTATACGCCAACTCTCAAAAGCGCTTGAAGATTACGAACATGATTTAAGGGACACTTCCGCCAGGAAGACTGCTCCGGCGGGTTGATGCTCTCGTGGATGAATCCAGCCAACTCCTCGATTCAGATCATCATGCGAATCAGAACATGTTATGCGTCTTCTACTAAGCGCACGCCGCGAAGTTATGAAGGCCTTGAAACTGGCTAGAAAACCTGCCTGAAGCACGCGACAAGTCGCCTGAGTGAGCCTTAAGAGGTTTCAAAACGGCTATATTGCCAGCATGTCGCCCTTTTGTTTCTCCATCTCGCGAATGAGTTGCGCAATGGATTTGGCGACACCCTTCCAGTCGAAGCTTTCTTTCTTGCGCTATTTCTCGTCGCCGAGACGCCCTGAAAATGGGAATCGTCATAGGAGTTGTACACCTCGCTACACCTGCAGGTCTTCTGAAGAGCCTGAGATCGACGAGGTGGCGTTCCTCTCTGCGGTGGGCATGACGCGCGGTAGGGTATCAGATCGGTGCGAGCGGAAGGCGGAGCAGGGCCGGCGTGCGAGTGTACTACACTCACTGTAATGCTACCATTGGAAAGCCGGCTTTCTACGTAGCCGCGCGAATTATCGCTCTGCTGCTGTTGTTTGATGCTTTTCCGCTGGTTGTTGCTGTCACAGACCACGGTGGTCAGGTCCGTAGTCCGGAAGCAGAAACCGGCGCCATACAGCTGCGAATAGTAGTCGGATCGCAAAGACAGTTGTGGCAACCTTGAGCGGATGCATGAATTAAGACGGCCGTCAGGGACCTCATTGATGGCAAAGAAATGGCCGGTCTCAGCAGGTAGTCGAGAAGCCAGCCACCAGAGAATGGCAGCTGCACACCCCAAACCTTGAAGCACGTATGCCAGCGTTGTGGGGCGCGTGAGGTTCAGTAGCGACGCCCACGCTGAAGATTGCCACCGAGCAGCTGTTAGATCTTACACGCGAATCGGGTGGTCATCTCAAGCGAGCAGCCCTCGAAAAGCTTGGTATCCGCGCCATGGTGTCAGGCTTTCATTGCTTGGCTTTCCGTCCGACACATTAAACGACATCATGGCCACATTTCGCATCGGAGAGTTTGGCGCGGAAAAGGTGTCGATAATGATTGCCAAGCCCCACAAATATATGCGCAATACCCATGGCAATAGCCTAACCCGGGGCCCGGCTATCCCACAAAAAGAAAGAAGGCCATAACCATTGCAGGTCATGGCGAATCGCGCACGGTATCTAACTCCAACGTCGAAAAGTGAGCCGTGAGTTTTGCGTATCGGTGGCAAATGTCGTTGGTAGAACCAGGCTTAATTTGACTGGCTCGCCGACATGAGGGAGGACCACGTCCGCGACCGGTGCGGCCTGCGCGTGATCATGCGCGGCCCAGCTGAAACCCGTCGGCGAACGGGGTCACCCGCGGCGATGGGCCTCGTCGGCGTGGCCGAAAGAAGCAGGTCCGCGGGCTCCGCGCCCAGGTAGAGAAACTGGAATAAGCTGCGGGTTTTCGCTGCTGTACTACAGGCAAGCGACGCAACGCGAGGGCTCTGGCAGCCAGCGAGTAGCAGCACGCAAATCGGCGCGAGACGCGGCGGTCGATCGACGACTCACGGCGGCGATTGCGGGCGACGGTGAACGAGTGGCGCGCGCGAAAGTTCGGGAGGCTGGAAGCGAGGTCCGTGAGCGAACGGAGGGCGTGGTTTTACGGGCGGTATGGCAGGGTGCCAGTGATGACGGGCAACGGCAGCGATCCCCACGCGGAAGTGCACGCGGGGGTGGAGCGCGAAGGAGCCTAGTGCAATTGTACTGCACGTACAGCGCGCATAAAATGACTGAAGCGCGCAACATGCGCACATTGGAAGGCGTCGCGCGCCACGTCACATCGACGACGCACAGCTCTGCGGCGCGAGACAGCCGCGCGCGGAGTGCGCCGCGCACGGGAATGCGCGCCCTCGCGCGCGTCAGCGAGGCGCTTCAGCTCGAACAGCATGCGCTACGTTTTGGCTGGCGTTGCGTGCGGTGTGTGTTTTAGGAGGTCTGTGGACGCTACCAGAATGAGGCGAAAACGTGCCCGCGGGTGGATGGGGTCGGTCGTGTTACGGTAGGTACCCTAACACGACCGGACCCCCCCGCCCGCGGGCATAAAATCGTACATTTTTCAAAAAATCGGCCAAAACGTGCCCGCGGGCGGGGGGGTCCGGTCGTGTTAGGGTACCTACCCTAACACGACCGACCCCCCCCCCGCCCGCAGGCATGAAAAAGCACATTTTTTAGAAAACCGGCCAAAACGTGCCCGCGGACGGGGGGGTCCGGTTGTGTTAGGGTAGCCACCCTAACCCAACCGACCCCCCCCCCCACGCCCACGCGCACGTTCTGGCCATATTTTGGCACCATGCAGAGACCTCCCAAAACACCTTCCTCCACACTTCCCGCACTCATTACGGTGCACCTGCCCGCCAACACGTGAACGCTGCTGGCCACGTGGATTGGCGGGAGGTAAAAGAGCTGTATATACAACGCCGGCTATACATCAATGAGAGTATATCTCGAGTATTATAAGCTCTTAAAAAGCACAATTCGAGAGCGCAGTGATTACTCGCATAAGTCTAAATTCACTACAACCACCTGTTCACAGACAAATTTTTAAACCGTTTTGCAGCGTTTCCAAACCTCCCAAAACACAGTTTGATGCATTACTCACAGTTTTTTTGTTGCAAGCACAATATACATTCATTAGACAAGACTCAACTAGTTTTCGTATCCAAATGATGCTCATCTATAAAAAAAACTCACGACCATGTGTTTGCTACAAGTTGTGTACTTATTGACAAACTACACTATTTACACTGCTCAGAGCAGCACGGTGACGAACTACGAAAGCGCCTCAACACTCTCACGCACGAAAGTGGTAATGCGCCGGGATGAGCTGCAGATAAACAGAGTGATGACAGTAGGTAGCTACTTAAAATACTCGCCACTCTTGTTTTCGGTGAAGATACAAATTCACCGATGATGTAGATGAGGTAATATCGTCTAGCATGAGCCCATCGGCTCTGGCTTTTTACGCTAATATCGAAATTTAATTGGTTCGTTCTGACGGGCTGGTAAACAGCAAAGAAGGCCTTCAACGATCATAGAATCCCTGAATTATAGTGGTAGTGGATTTCTCTGCGGAACACTAAAAGAACCAAATGGAGTTTTGATCAGCTAACTACTACATGATCCTCACAGGTTTAGAGAACGGGGGCTGTAGCAGCTCTTTATGCTAAATTCATTCAGTATAAAAATCTATGGAAGAAAAACGCAACCAGAGTGGTAGTTGAAAGCAAAACATATGGTAGTTATGAAAACCCTTCAGCCCGGCATGCTTGGGCTTGTAGCACATGACAATAGTTCCAATATTGAACTCCTATCGCTTCGCCTCTCGGTAACAAGGCCTGTCAGCAACAATACAAGAGAAGATATAAATCGGCGTGTTGTGGAGATACCGTAAAATGCTGCCAAAGGTGTTAGTTCTTCTTCTGTTAAGAGCCGTTATAAAACTTCAGAGTTCCACTTCCAGAGCTATGAATTGCTGCCGACTACGTTGTCGAGCAGCATTTGGAGGCTTCAATCTGCCACCGAAGAGACGAAATAGAGCTTTCATTACATCATGGCCCACTAATGCACCTATAATTATTCCAAGCAACGTCCGAGTACTGAGAGAAAATTTTTCTGATTGGGGCCGTGTCCTGCGCTCCCCATCAGATTTCAAAGAATTCCATCATGAAAGGAAAAATATGTCAATGTCTTTGTATGCTTTGGCCTCCATCATTCAAAGGAGATCTGCCTTGGTGAAGGTTCCATTCAGTAACCTGCCTTTCTTCGTCGTGGACAAATCTAAAGGCAAACTTCTGACAGAAAAGTTGCATTGCATGGAAGATAGATTTGCGTTTGTAAAGTTCTGGATTTGAGTACGTATCGTTCGAAATGAACGTGACGCGGATCATCCGCTCTAAGCACTGCAATAGAAACATGATGATTCTATTGCAGTGCTTAGGGTCTCTGACTACAGTCTCTCGATTTCTGGAATATTAATCAGTTTCAATATGCCGAGATGCAAGTTGCGTAACTGTTCGAAGCGAGCTCTCCTTGTTTCGAACAGACTGCATAGAAATAACCCCTGGATGAATCTTACGGTCAAGGCGATTTTGATGGACGAGAGAATGAGAGATATGGAATTGGAACGCATGAAAATATCCGACTTGGATCTCGTCTCCCGTGTACGACGTAAGTTTGTTTCTCCTTCGCCTTTCTTTGCATATTCGAGAATAACTGAGTATGTCTTTCTGACGCTTTTAGTGTGGTTTTGGGAGAGTCCAGTGAATGACGTAAGAACATTACCGCCTAAAGATGAGGGAGGGGCTTTGCATCTATGACAAGGGCTTTCCGTTTGGCTCCTATGAAGAGTAGACAGAATGTACTTAGCCTCAGAATATCCGCACAAAAACTTGCTGAGGATGGCACACTCGATATACTGCGTCTTCGCCGATGAACTGAAAACCTTTCTGCATTAGATGTATAATTTGCTACAGGACTTGACGAAGAGATTCTTGAAGGATGTGCATCCTGGAATCGCGTAGAGACTTGCTAGAAACGAATGGCATTGCGTCTGCTTCAGATGCGAAAACCTGTACCAGTGTTGTAGGAAAGTATACCACTACTGTGAGGTCATCACGGATGCGCTTACGGCGTAGCTCGTCGGAGAAGTTGAGAAATATGAGGTGAAGAGTACAGGCGGTAACCGATGTTTGCTTTAGAGTTGTTGAAGACTTATCGGAGTATACCTGCAGAAGACCTACGAAAGATTCACTGTAACTTATTTCTTGGGAGTACCACACTATTCTACTATCCAAAGAGCCCATGACCATTTCCTTAAGTTTCGAGGTGGCGTCTCTTGCGAGAGAGCCGGACATGGGGTGAGATATTTTCGTGGAGTGGGTCTGAGGTATAGGGTGGAAGAATGTGTTTTCGTTGTTAGCCAACTGGAGCTGTTTCACAAGTGTCTGAACGGGGGTCTCTCGTGTAGAGGGTGGCGCTGAACTTACATCCTTCTGGTGAGACAGTTCTTCGATTGAAACCGTCTTTTGAGGCGTATCGTTCGAAAATGGCGTTCTTCAGTTCTGTACAGCGCTTAGAACTTGTTATGGTCTCGTTGAATCGCTTTTGCGAGAATCGCGGGTCCCGAAGTAGCCCAATTAGCTCGTCTGCTTCACGATGACCAAGGTTGGAAGCTACTGAAGCCAGACAAACCGTGAGATAATCCATATGCAAATCACCGAGGGCCTCCTCAGAAGGCACTGGGCGGGAACTGCTTCCGTGTTCTCGCTCTAATGCCGCGGGACCCGGGGAAGGAGAAACACAATGCGAAGTGTCCGGAATGAGAGGGGCGCACGGAGTGGGGTCGACGATGTCCTCGGACACCGGAGGCTCGGGAAGGCGACAAGGGGCAGTGACCGTTTCGGAAGATGCGGGCGCGGGCGCGGAAAGCTTGAGACGCTTGCTTCTCCGAATGGGCCGCCTATTTTCATCTTCCAGCGCTGCTTTCAGACGAAACGGGCAACGGTTAACATGCTGTTGAAGAGATAGCACTCCTCGGCGAGTAACGAACGGGCACCCACGCTTCTTATGTGTACAGTAGTAGATCATGGGAAGAAGAAATGAAGGAGAAACGACGACAAAGACGGCAAAAGAAGGTCATTGGAGGGGAGAAGGAGGTCAGGCGACAGTCAAGATCGACGTCAAGCTGAGAATGGAGAATATAATTTGAGTTTAAATCACGTGCTTTCGTTCAAAAAGGAACGTAGGTACACGTCGACCTCAACACAAGGGTGTACTTCTCGTATTATCTACCACTGGTTATAAACCTGAGGTTTCGCAACGTTGTACGCTGTACACCTGTCCAATCTCGCACAGAAAAATAAATCTCTTCCCTCCGCCGCCGCCGCCGCGCCTCCGCCGTCCGACCTATCGTTACCGTCGTGATCCGTGCCATCCACATCCTCGCGTTCTACTCCGCCGGAGTAGAACGCGAGGATGTGGATGGCACGGATCACGAGCGGCGCTCCGTCGTACCTTTCTCCGCCCTCGCACTCGCTACGAAGTAGAGTGCGGGGAAGAGAATGAGGTACGCTTCATGTCCGCCTAATGGACGCCTCCATAAAGCGGACATCATCCGTATCTCACGGATGTATTCCGTGCAGTCTTTCCGTGCAATCTTTTCGTACGTGCTTCCATATTCTTCTACGTATCTTTGTTCTAAACTAACCAATCCTCACCACGTCTCTTCGCGCTCTGCGACATGTACATGGCAGGAAATAAGCTTTGGGTTACTTTCGCGAGTTACTAGGTCCCTCGACTTCTCTAGCGCATCGTTTCTGTTTTGCTTTATCAATGGTACGTTCCATCGCATTTCAAATGTATCCAACGGAGCATTGACTAACTTGATCTTGAAAGAGGAAATGGAATTGGTCGTTTACCTGCCTCATTGTTCGGGATAGGCGATTCTGGTACTTGGTTGGGACATAGGCTGCATTCTCGTTTATCGCATCTTGCGGTATGTTTACTGCATGGGCATTCTTGGTGTCGTTGCTTGTGAGTTCTCGCTTCGACACCTTTCGCGTTTTACGATGAATGGATTGCTGGTAATCTAACCGATCCCTTTTCTTCTTCTTCTTCCTTTTGCGATTTACTAGGTCCGTCGACTTTTCTAGCGCAACGTTTCTGTTTTGCACTATCAATGGTACGTTCCATCGCATTTCAAATGTATCCAATGGAGCATTGACTAACTTATGGATACTTTCTGCTTACGTATACAGGTAAATGACTTTTGATGCGGACGTTGCTCACGAGTTGCAGGTGCACTTTTTTAGGGGGAATTGCGGTATGTTTGCTGCATGGGCATTCTTGGTGTCGTTGCTCGGGAGTTCTCGCTTCGACACCTTTCGCGTTTTACGATGAATGGATTGCTGGTAATCTAACCGATCCCTTTCCTTCTTCTTCTTCCTATTGCGGCTTACTAGGTCCCTCGAATTTTCTAGCGCAACGTTTCTGTTTTAGTTTATCAATGGTACGTTCCATCGCATTTCAAATTTATCCAACGGATCTTTGACTAACTTATGGATACTTTCTGCTTGCGCATACAGGTAAATGACTTTTGATGCGTACGTAGCTCACGAGTTACAGGTGCAGATTCCTCAAGTAGGGAACCATGCATCTGGGTATGGTTCCCTACATGAGGAACGGAGAGGATGAGGCGCTTCGCGCCTCATCCTCTCGGAGTGCGTATGTGTTCTACCGATACTGCAATTTGGTGCAGGTGCCCTCTGCGGCATCTACCGCAGATTGCGCCTACACCCGCTTCATCATGGGGAAATGGTACATGCAATATAGCGAAGTAGTGGTTAGCAAAAGCGGTCGATAGAAGAATAGATACGAATAAAACAGTATGATTTCATAATAGACATCATCTGTACTAGCAGCAGTATTCCATGCGTTGCAGGGTATCATTCCGCAGAAGGTATCGTGTAATGTGCACCTTAATGGAAACTGAACCTAGACTTCGCGAAATACCGTTCAGGTAGCCCTCGACTAAAGAACTAGCACGAGTGGAAAACCCACCAGTATTTACTGCACAGCGATTCTGGACGACCCAAGCAATTATCTTCAAATTTTGAAATAATTGATCTCGATATTTTTTCAAAAATTTACTGGACGACCCTTGCCACTTTCTGGACGACCCTCGCCAAAAACTAGCATCTGCAAGAGACAGACGCTAACACGACCGGACCCCCCCGCCCGCGGGCATAAAATCGCACATTTTTCAAAAAATCGTCCAAAACGTGCCCGCGGGCGGGGGGTCGGTCGTGTTAGGGTAGGTGCCCGCGGGCGGGGGGTCGGTCGTGTTAGGGTAGGTACCCTAACACGACTGGACCCCCCCGCCCGCGGGCACGTTCTCGCCACATTCTGGCACCCTCCGGAGACCTCCCAAAACACTCCTCCCGGCACTTCCTGTACCCACTGCGTCACCTTAGTGCACCATCCCGTCATCTTCACCCTCCAGACACTTCCTCATTTCCGGGATGGTGCACTGAGGTGACCATCCCGTCTTCTCCACCCTCCAGACACTCCCTAATTTCCGGGATGGTGCACTGAGTTGACGCAGTG